>QGOG01013690.1:0-16637 GCA_003313185.1 Collybia sp. MG36
GGCGAAGGATGGTCACATCAAGGCATCTCAACCTGCGATAGGGAATGATGCGGACGCCCCAGCCGCTAATACTATCCCAGAAGTCGGTAACACAACACCACCCCAGGATACCAATCCAAACAGGTCATCGGAAAGTTTGCTTTTTCGCCAACTTCGGGCCTTTCTTAGCGCCTCGGAGGATGTAGATATAGATGTAGAAACGATGGAAGACTTGATGGAAATGTTGCCCGAGGAACAGGATTTCGACGCCACTGATCGCGCCGAGTCCCAGAGTGCGCCAGGCAGTGACTCCGGCAGCATTGACAACGAAGGGGCACTCGACGCTGGTAGTGTGTCAGATGGTCAAATAGCTGAAGAAGGTGTGTATGTCCCTGCCTACAACTTACCCATAGTCAAGATGTCTGTGCTAGAAATATGGACCAGGGAGGAAGTAAAGCAGATGTTACATCACCTAAAAGAACGCGGTCAGTGATATTTGTACCCCAATCCCTTTCCCCACCTCATCCCACCTTATTTAGGAATGTCCTCTTGGATTCAAGAGTATGTGTTGGCGCGTCAAATCCCTATACCACAACTGCTTCAGGCTTTCGGAGTTGATCTGGTATGTCCAACCTAGAAACTCTCCTTGACTCATCCTTCCATGTTTCTAGTGCCCAGAACTGCAAACACGACGGCCCTCAACCTTACTGTATTTCCTTCGCGTTGTAATGTCACGCGAGTGAGAGCTTCCCCTTGACATATTGCTTTGGATCATTCACACACCTTCAGGCTTCAGATGCGTGACAAGTTATTGCAATACAACACTATTGATGATGCTGTGACTTTGATTCGGTCCTCCTCCCGAGTGATCATTTTGACAGGAGCCGGGATAAGTACGCCCATTTTGCTCTGTTGTTACTCGACCTTATGTTTGTGAGGCGTATCTTGTGGTATTCCGGATTTTCGCTCTCGGGATGGGCTGTATGCTTCTCTTAAAAACGGGGGTCGTTTTGATCTGGACGATCCTCAGCAAATGTTTGTGACACTAGAGCAACAGGGCCCGATTCTTATTCGGTGGTGTTAGGTTTGACATTCACTATTTCCAGGAGAACCCATCTGGTAAGAGCATATCTGGTGTAAACACTTACCACTAACACACGATTAGTTTTCTAGTAAGATGCATTTTGACGATGTGCCGACTATGTCCTTATTCTAGCCTTCTGTAGCTCCTTTGCAAGGTACCTCTTCAGCTGTTCTTCTTTAACCATCAAATAGGGGGTAAATAGCCAGATATACCCATCGAATTTTGTCCCATCGCCTTGTCATCGGTTCATCAAACTAATAGAAGACAAGGGAAAGGTGTGTCAAATCCTTGAATAGTTCTGCGCTCAACTAATGGATTCGACGGGCTCCTAGTTATTACGTGTAAACCATATGGGTATCATTTCCCTGCGCCTTGCTGACTTGGTTCTGACAGAACTATACCCAAAACATTGACACGTTGGAAACGCAAGCGGGGGTTCAGCATGTCCTACAGTGCCATGGATCTTTTGCAACTGCCAGCTGCACGAATTGCCATAGGAAAGTACCCGGGTCTCATATCGAAGACGACATCATGCACCAGAGGGTTCCGATCTGCACTGTTTGCAATGTACCTCCCACAAAAGTCCCGGCGCCGAAGCGCCCCCAAAGCCGCAAACAGGCCAAGGGTGAATGGGATAGCGACGTTGAGGATGAAAGTGATGGCCCGGAATATCCTCCGGGAATCATGAAGGTACGTGAGCGAGGGCCCGGGGTAGGAGGAGATAACGATAGTCCCCCAGCCCGATATCACTTTCTTTGGGGAAAAATTAGATAACATATTTGACCGCTCATTGGCTGAGGATCGCGACCGGGTTGATTTACTTCTGGTCATCGGAACATCATTGAAAGTTTCCCCCGTTGCAGAAATATTGTGTATGCATCAACTATCGTTCGTATCTCCCTCGCTGATGCTCCAACTAGCGCACCTCCCCCATTCTATACCCCAAGTAATTTGCCCCACTCGCCGGACATAATTTCTGCTATTAACCCTATATTCACAGATTCTGATTAATAAAACGCCAATACGGCATATCAATCCGGATGTTGGTTTACTGCGTTAACCCTTTAGGAATACTTACTTCTGTCGCATAGATTATCCTTCTCGGGGATGCCGACACAATCGTAACTCACTTATGCACCGAACTTGGATGGGACCTTCCTACGCCAATACCTTCCAACACATCAAAAGCCACTCACCCTCCCCCTCCTCGAGAGGAAAATACACGCAAAAGGACGTTATCAGATATCAATGATGCACCCGCCCCCCAACGTATTGGAGAGAGGTATACTCACACTCAGTCTCATGATGACGGAACCTAAGACTTCTCTACGCTCTTAGTCACATATGGCTGTTCGAAGGTGCCGAGGGTGGTAAGTGGGTCCAAAATCTCCAACAAGATGTGGAGGACCCCATCGGGAATGCCGATTCGGGCACACCAGAGGACAGTAAAAACACAAAAAAACCGCGGCGTTTGTAACACAGCAGCCTGCTTCAGCTAGAGCAATATAATAACCACATTCATTCTAACCTTCTTACATGTCATCTTCGACGCACGACGCTATTGTATTATTCTACAAGTGACTCGTTTTCATGCTCAATCACGGACACCATAAACATCTTTAGGCTCCACACCAGCCTGGCCCTTGCGAATATTGGCTTGGGCCCACCTAGACACATATTAGTTTGAGGAACCTATGATTGGGCGGTTCAACCAACTTTTTGATGCGAATAGATTCAATTTGGATGAAACCAGAGGTGTCGGTGGGCTCAAAGCCGCCAAGCTCGTCCATGGAGGATTGGCGCTCATCGTACAGTCCCTATCGATAAATGCATAAATGAAAAGGGTCACAGATTGAACACCGTACCTCGGGACTCTCCCGGCCTTCGACTACGACGTTCCCCTTGTATAGTTTGAGCCTAACCAGACCGTTGACGGTCCTTTGGCTGGCAGGTATTGCACTGGTCACAAACTCCCGCTCAGGGGTGAAGAAGTGGCCATTGTATAAAATGCGGCTAAATTCCACCGTGACGAATTGATCCCTCATTGCACGGACATTTCTGTCCAAAGTGAGCCCCTCTAGATCCATGTGGGCAGCGCGCAAAATGGTCGCCCCAGGAGATTCATAACAGCCACGGGACTTGACACCAATGAACCTATTCTCAACGATGTCGATCCGCCCAATCCCGTGTTTCCGGCCGAGGGCATTGAGAGCGAGGAAGATGTCGACTGCATCCGTGTGCGTTTTCTTCTCGGCAGGTATTTCGACCTTCACTGGCAATCCGGCCTTGAACTCGATGGCTATGCGTTCAGGGGTCTGGGGCGCCTCCTCTGGTGCGGTAGTCAGTTTCCACATATCCACCGGGGGCGTTGTGTTGGGATCCTCGAGGATTCCAGCTTCATAAGATATATGGAAAAGATTCTCATCGGTAGACCATGGTTTGGCGGTGGTTTGGGTGACTGGAATGGAGTTTTGGGCAGCATATTCCAACAGAGCCTGCCGACCGGCAAACCGGTTGTAGAATTCTTGATATCTGTATTAGACAGAATGACATCGGCCTGAATAGATATAAAACAGACCGGGAATCCTCCACGGTGCCACCACCTTGATATCCGGCTTGAGGCCATAGAAGGCTAGTTCGAACCGGACTTGATCATTCCCCTTGCCTGTGCATCCATGGGATACGAAGCTACGGATACACATTAGATAATTTCCGCATCAAGTGGGGAGGGGGGGATTCAAGGGGGGGAATAAGCACGTAAATCAGATGGGCGAAGAGCGGAAATAAAGAAAGATATCATTGACGTACTCGCATCCCTCACGCTCTGCAACGGAAATCATACCACGAGCAATGACTGGCCGAGCGAGGGACGTCCCCAGGAGATAGACATTCTAACAATAATTCAGTCAGGCCAGAATGGGGGTAGGGGATTATGTACCTCGTAGATGCAGTTGGCCTGGACAGCGGGATAAATCAGCTCTGTTATGAATTCACGTTTGAGATCCTAAAGCAAGTTAATCCGGTGGTTCAAGTATCGATTTATGGCTTTTACCTCCAAGAAGAACTTCTTTGCTCCGACTTTGAGCGCTTTCTTCTCTGCAGCTTCGAAATCCTGTGTTGTGTTTCGTCAAGGACCGTTTATGGGCAGGGTGGCTCGGGGCGTACCTCTTCCTGTCCGACATCAGCCATAAAGGCATAGACCTCATACCCTTGCTCGATTAACCATGCAAGAATGCAAGATGTATCTACCAGTATCCATTTAGTTGGCAGAGCTCCACGATGGTGATTTCCGACTGACCCAATCCACCAGAGTAGGCAAGGAGAACTCGACCAGGTTTTGAAGTCATGATATTTGAGATGATGCGAAAGGACAACCAAGATATTATCCGATGTTGATATGGATCTGAATATATAGGCCCCTAATCGCGGGTCGGCTGCTTGCGGTGATATGTTAGTACTACGGTCTACCTAGGTTCGCGGGGGATCTTCAAATATCTCCACTTCATATTTTGTGCCCGAGTTCATGGATCAGGCCGGTTCACACTTGGGTCCAACATCCAACTTATCTGTGACTTGTTATCCGAGCAGCCACAATTACCAACTGATCAAGGCAGGAGTCCCGGCATCAGGTTCCTATTATGGACTCCGCCACGTGATTAGTAGCAGCCCATCAATATCTTAGTCTACAAGTCACCTTCATTACAACCATCCCTCAGGAGGCTACAGATCGGATAATACCCTAGTAAGTCAGGTTTCCCCCTGCTTGGTAAAAGGGCTCAGATTTAGTTTCTACTCTCCTGAACACTCACGGAGCACACTAGTTCCCATGTCTAAACCAATTCGTGACACAGCAGCCACTACGCCGGTCTATCATGCTTTATCTCCGAATCGTTCACGTCGAAGGCGATCATGTTCTCCCGAGCACAATGACCACCAGGTCCCCGACATGTCTGCTTCTAACCCCCGACATTCCACTACCCTCCATATTGTGCCTTCTGGATCTCGTAATACATTGAAGAGGAAGAAGTCGTCTCACTTCACACCTATTATTGAGGCCGGCCCCCTTGTGGATGATCGCTCTAAAATGCTCAAACACATTTCGCCCATGGTCACAGGTGCTGTTCGGGACTGGTCGGCGGGAAACCCAAGCCCCCCCCCTCCTGGAGACCGACAGAAGAAAGAGAAAGGGAAAGTTGTTGACCGTCCCGAATCAACCCAATACCATCTTTCTTCCCGGAGACCGCATCATGAGCACGCGACTGACAAGTCTTTTGGCGATAAGCAACAGTACACAGGACCTCTATCTATCGCAGAGTTTGAGCGCATGAGAAAGGAAATTGAACTGCTCAGGAAGAACGTGATTGACAACAAGAAGTTGATAAAGAAACAGACCAAGGTATTACCGAAGCGCGCGAATGCAGTGCCTGTTATGATGCTTACTTGGGTCGTGGTTGTGCGCAGCGAATGGAGGAACTCAAGGCCGAGGTCGCGAGCGCTCAAACGGTATCTCTTCTCTGCTTCTCAGATGTGCCCACATCTCAGTGCGTTACATTAGGCAAAAAAAGAGCAGGAGACGGAATTGCAAGTCTGGAAGTCAAAATATGAATCTAGTCGAGAAGTGGGTGGAACTATATCCATTTCTGTTATACCTATTGAACTCTGCACAGGTTATAGCAGGCGTTGAAACTTCATTGCAGTGTCAGATATGCATGGATATGCTCGCAAGGCCGTTTGCGTTAGTGGCTCACCAGCATACTTTTGCGTTTTCATCAATCACTGATACTAACCCAGACTCTCCCCATGTGGTCACATCTTGTGCCTGCTTTGCCTTCAAGAATGGTTCCGAATGGCTCCACCGTCCTCAGAAGACATTGAGGATGGTATTAACCCGAATGATCTCGCCAGTCACCTAGATTATCTGCTGAATCGGTCAAAATCTTGCCCCTGCTGTCGAGCTATCATTACACGTCGCCCGGTCCCTGTCTTTGTGGTCAAGGCCATTGCCTCGTTGATTAACAGCGCCAAAAATGGGGGCTCTGGGAACAATGAAAGAATCAACTCAGCCCCGGATACAGAAGATGATCCGTGGAAGGGCCTTTTCCCTTCCGAAGAGGAGAGTGACTCCGATGGGGAGTACTATGGCTTCGAGCAGCCTGTGGGGTGGGGCGGGTTTGCTCGAGGTTTGCAATTTGCTGTGTCTAGTGACAGCGACAGTGAAGACGATGACGAGGACCGAGGGGATGAAGACGACGATGACAACAACGGCGACTCCGGCGACGAGGCCTACTCTCATGGGGTCTATGTTGCTGCCCAATGGGAACCCCCAAACTCCTCCGAGATCCTACACCTTCCCCCTTCCTACCATCATCACCCTGGAATCTTACCCATGCTGCGCCGCGGTTGCCCCTATGCAATGGTCCAGTTGTTCAACATGGAGTATTCTCACGAGGGAGGCCTAGTTGCTCATTTGTCATCACTCGAGGGGGTGGCAAACGAGGAGGACCTTGACGGCGATGGACCTAACCGGCTATTTCTGGGTTGGAATGTAACAATTGTGCAGGCGGATTACGCGGGGCGAGGACTCATCAACTACCTCTTACATGACCTGAAGGACCATCCCGAAAGGTGGGAGCTCACGGAAAGACCCGACGTGGCAGGTGCATTTGATGCCAGCATGCTTGTGCGACCTCAGGACATTGAGCAATATGATACATCTGATACGGACGCCTGGTTCGATTCCGAGTCTTCGGACAGGGAATTTTAATCCCCATGTGTCGAGCCTGTGGTAAGGAGGGCCTTCCATAGATTGTATACTTTTTACATTGTTACAATCATTGTACCCATACAAATTATGAGTGGCACGAGTTCTAAAAATAGATATCATCACATGATCGTATAACCTCGGGAGTGACACTGTGACAGTGACAATGGATAGTGTGTAACTCCAAGTTTTGAGTAAACCGTGGCGCCGCGTCGAGGAGCCGACTGTTGCGCGAGTCACGACTATACCTGATCACTGGAAACTACGATGTCTGCTAGCGAGGACCTCAATCTAATACCCGCTTTGGTGGAGTCTGGCCATGTTGAAGATCTTATTAATTCTGGTCAAACACTGTCCGTAGCCATGTCTCCATTTGATAATTCCTTGGCTGTATACCTCGCAAATGCGGTCGGTATATTCAACGATTATGTACCTTAAGATGACTTATACTCCATAAGACAACCCCACAAGTGCAGACAAAACAGAGCATTGACTCGGACGAGGATTCGGAGCAGCCGATCTATTTTGCGAATATCGACGCCCCCCCATCTTCGGAGAGACGGTTGGTATGGTATTTTCAATTTCAACATTGAATAACGCTCTCATGCTTTGCTCATAGTTTATCACCGACACTCTCATCATTTTTGCCGCGTTCCAAAATCTTCTCAAGACAGCGGTTGAAGAGGATTCCGGATGGCTTCAGGGCGAACAGAGTTTAATGATGATCAGAAAGCTTGGGATTGACTACGTCAACTTTATCAAGGAGTGCTGGGTTCATTCTTCCGTAAGTTCGATCACTTACTTCTGTCTGCGTATTGGAGTTGGAGCTCATTTGCTTTAGCAACCGATTGAACGGTCAGAGAAATCAATACAATACAACAGCGATCACTATCGAAGCTTATACACTTGCTTTTCCCTCTTTGTGGTTTTATACGCGACTGAACCAGGGTATGAAAACGCGCCTGTGGGCGATGAATTGATGGAATGGCTCAACATACATTTCATCGAGCCTTCTACCGAGGAGGGTGATCAGTTAAGCTCGATGGAGCGTCCATGGGAGGACGAATCATTTTGGCCATATCTCACGAGGTGGCGCGGTTCATGACATATCCATGAACTTTATATTGATGCGATTTAGAACCACGCTCCGCGGGCTCTCAAAAGCCTCAATATTTTTTATTGATGTTCTATCTCGACATCCCTCAGAACAGCTTCAGGAGCTAGCCCAAATACTGAAGCCACTGGTCGATTCACAGCCCCGGCTCCAGACTTTTACAGCTGAGAGAGATTTCGCATATGCTTCTAGGCGGTGGAATGACAGGGTCAAGGCCCTTCGCATCAGAATGGACCGGGTTCCAGAGGCCGATCGGTTTGATGATTTTGAAAATTGGTGGGATCGGCTCAGCGATATCGTGGGTATCCTTGAAGGTCGTCCGGAACTTATCCAACGGGTATGTTTGGAGCTTGGCGCGGATTGGAAGGAAGTCTGTGCAGCATGGGGAATCTTCATCGACACACGCCTAAGAAGGCAGGATTTGACGTATGTCAAATCCACTCAAGGTCATATTCATTCTCAACATCCATAGAGACGTTGTTACCCAAGTTCTCAGTGACATGCCACCTGACCCAACCAATCTGGAGGACATGATTCATGCCGCACTATTCTCTGGACAATCCACAGAGGCCCTTGAGCATGCATCCCAGCTGGACCGTTGGCTGGCAGCACATATGGCGGATATAATGGAACCTTTATCTTTGATTGACACTGAGGTTGATGAAGAGTGAGTGAGCATCTGCTGCGCAGGATCGTACTTATTATCCATGACGAAGCTCTGGTTCATCAATCCGTGATCGTCATATCCTAGCTTATGCGGAATATCTTCATTCCGACCCGGCACTATGGCGAATTGCCGTTGATTATATGTACTCGTGTGGTGCGGTTGGGAAAAACCAGGCTGATGAGATCCTGCTCCGAGTTCCGCTAAAGTTCAACAAACAATCGTCAGATGAACCAAAGATTCGCTCCGGGGATATTGTGGGGGTACTGAAAGAGGTGAACGAAGCCTGCTTCCAATATCAGCGAGAGGCAGTGCGACGCACCGTTTGCAAAGTATGTAATATATCCCTTGATAAAATCGGTAGTGCTGATATCAAAACACAGATAGCGGCACAAACACTGATCCAGGAGAAGGACTACGGGTTAGCCATCTCCTACTGTACCTCCGCGGAAGATTGGTTAGGCCTTGGACGCGTTGTCGATCGGGTCCTTGATGAATATATTCACCGTGGCGAGTGATACAGCCGCGCTCAAAATGATCAGCCCCCAACTCATGCCATGCTTAGGCCCCGCTGATTTTTTAAAATATGCGTCAGCCATCGCTCCGTCAATAAACGACCTTCAACACCACCCAGCGGCCCGAGGGGTCTTCTTCCACCGGTTGATGTTTGCAGCGCACTACGCACACTTTCATCAAATGTTGGCAAACCAGGAGCTACAGGAAGCAGCATTCGATCTCGTTACTATGTTTCACGACCATGTGGTCCCCAAGTCTTGGTGGGCCGTTCTCTTGTGCGATTCTGTCGCACTGTTACAACATGGTGGGCATCAACCGTGAACCATGACATTGAGTTTAACCTTTCTTGAAACAGCCCCGTCGCTGTTATTTCCACCCTCTGGTGCTCTAGAGCTACTAGGTAGGCTGGATGAAATTTTTACTCGGAGTTCACAAAGATGCGGGGGTGATTATCTCGTTGTATTGATGAAGACAACCAACACAAGTGGGGAGAAGGAAACATTAGAACGACTCAAGACCGTGCGGCTGGTACTTGCAAAATATTTCGCCAGATGCGCCATTATTGGCGATGGAAAGTGATTCTACGGGTGCCTCAGCGAATAGGTTCGTCTATACATGTAAGCGAATCTCCGAATGTAAAGAACGTCCATTTGACTACTCCAGTGTAATGTAGACTATTATGATTGGTGGGCTTTTTACAAAAGCTCAAGCGTTTGACCACGGTCGTTCCCACTGATCCATAGCTCTTTGAGAGTAAAGCGTTTCCCCGGCATTGACTGGAGTCAATAATGACCCTTCTGATCTGCATACTCACACAGCGAGTCGCCACATTGTGGAATTCAAACCCAGCGAAATTGATCGGGTTTTGAAAGATACCAGTGACTTCATGAGCGAAAAATGAGTGAATAGACCCCCAACTCGGTTTTTGACATAAATGTAAGTGAATGGCAAAAATAGCTAATTCGTCAATTCATTCTGATACTATGTACTTGAATATCGGGGTAAAGCCGGATTCCAATCCATGAGTACTGCAAGTAGTATGATTCCAGGCTTGAGCTCAAGATATGGGGATTGACGATACACCTGTGAAAACGGACAAAACCATGAAATTCGTCAGCTTATTTTATACTTTCCAAGTGACGCTAATCCACTTCAGTGAGTAATCACTTATTTGGTCTCGACGGACGAACTACACAGACTCCAATCGGAGGGGGTCTCTCTAAGGGATTTGCTAGTGGTGTAGTATAAAAGCGGAAGTGCGCAAGGCTACGCCTCACCCAGCGCCAGCGATGTGCTATCTGCTCTTTCTGTACGATTCATTTACTTGTGGTCATTACACTCTTACCAAGCGACAAAGAGTAAAGTGGACACCCCATCCAGGCTGGGAGCTGACATCTAACCCAGGTTGGTTGCAGTTTGGAAAACTGTGCGGTGAGCAGGTATCATAAGGCAGGGCAACATGATTGTATAAAGACGTGTACCCAGCAGTAGGTGTTTCTCGCCGGGTCACATCGAGGAGGTTACACGACTTTTTTAGGATGGGCCCCGATCAAAGCATTGTAACAAACAAAAATTCGCGGGTATGCGATCCATGTTACTTTGGAATAACGTCTTGTAAGTTTCCTGTGCTTGTGAAGTCAGACCAATGCTTACTCAGGATGTGAAAGCCCGTGGAATCTGATCTGAGTGTGGTTTTCAAATTTTCGACGTCAGCGGATATTAGCACGACCTCGGCCCCACAACCGATGTGTGCGTTGAATGAGGCTGTCAATACGATCGTAGGATACCACCTTATAATTCAATTTCAAGCGGGGAAATATTTTTAAAGTAGTCAACACCTGGCTCTCTCCAAAATTTACAGTGGTGTCTCATGACAGCCAATGGATGTTGACCGATTAAATTGAAATGGAACTGCTTCCACTGCAGTTGCAACTTTAGCAAGGGCTCCTATGTTGCCATTTCCCAAAGACATTGGGTCTCGATCACCAAGTGGGTATTGAAGTTTTCCAACGTGTGAGCTGATTACATGCTTACCGTACCATTGCGGCTCATGAAGCTAAATACCGAGGCCATGTTAGATATCCATATCAAGCTTAAGTCCTTTGACTATATTGGGTACCCTGAGGACCTGGCCCCCAGCCAAAATTCTTCAAATTCCAGACAAACAGTGTCACGCCAAAAGCCTCACCCACTAGTACTGAGAGCATCGCGATGCCTCACAAGTGATCTTGTATGGACACCTGTTGCTTAAGATTTACGCACGATGCCGCGGGGTTGAAACGGCGGGATTGGATCGCCGAGACCTACCATGCCTCAGCAATAACATCCCAAAGAATCAGCACTGCGACCTGAACAAACTATGTATGTGAAATGGAAATCTATTCCTTGACGCCGAGCCACATTGAGTAGGGATTCCCAAGATAGCAATCACCACCGAATCGCCATATCCTCCAGTTTGGGTTTTCAAGCCAGAGCTGCAGGAATTCGCGGACTACATCTGCTGCGCGAAGCTCAACGAGTACAATGACCGATGTGACCCCGGGAGTGGTGAGATAATTGATCGTCTCGACCAGGGAAGGAAGGAGGGACGGGTGATAGATACAGTCAACGATCAGCAGGATATCTATGGGCTCAAAGCTAAAGACGCGAGGCCGGTACGCGGGAGTGGTGGCATGCAGCACCTGCCAGTCGAGTTCCTGGGCGCTAATGTTTGACCCAGGGGACGAAGGTACGCAGTGAGGCCAATGGGCGAAATTCGCCGCGAGATTTTTTCGCAGGAGGGGCAGGAGTGGGCCGATATCCGTGATGGTGTATTTGCGGACGAGTGGTGCCATCGTGATGCCTAACAGCCCAGTCCCTGCACTGGGAAAGAAGGGGCGTGCGTTAGAGATATAGACCCCAAATAAACGGGGCGCACCCTAGTTCTAATACATTCTGTGTTGTAAGAATAGATGGAGTTAGAAAATGTGCATGCCCGTCAGTGCCAACATGCGAATGGCACTGCCGAAGAATCAACTGCGCAAAATCAATGCTACGAGCGTCATTAGTCAGGTCCACGTCAGGTCTAGAGTGTCGCGTGTGATCGAGTATGTCACCTGGCTTTCCAGACGACGCTTCCTGTATCGCCCTTACGAGTCCGAAGTGCTGTTTTATCCTGTGCGAGGATGATTTCCAAGGTCTCTTGACGGGGTTTCGGTTTCTTCTGTTTCCTGCCTGCACTGGCTTTGGGGCTGGAATCAGGAAGCTCAAACGAAATGATTATTTCATCTGTACGAGAGTCAAGATGTCCGAGGCCACGGAAAACATCCGAGGCAGGATTGGAATGACTATTCTGGAGATTGGAATAGATGATGAAGACCTAGATTACGGGCACACTATCAGATTCTGGAGGAAGATGGGACTGGAGTCTTGCGCACCTCTTCGTCGGCGTCTACGACTCTTTCAGAACCAATGGGGAGGACGATCGCGCCATAAACGTGTGGTTCTGTCGTCGCCTCTATCATGATGAACGAACAACTTGAAGAGCCCTACTCCGGCCCGCCATAATCAAGAAATGATCCCACGCCAGGGCCCGGGCGCCCGGTCTGAGTGATCCATATGGCAGCGACTCTGCTGGACAATCTCGAATGCCACTCCTTGCATATTAGTCTATGTCCGTGGTAGCGGTTTATTGTACACGGTTGTCATTTCCCGCAGGCTTTTGTTTACCTAGCTTTTTCAATGTGGACTACTAGATGAGTGCTCTGAGCGTCTATCACATTTACAGCTTACCGACGAAATCAAAGCTATTGGTTCGGTTGCAGGTCTCGCGCACAGATTGATAAACTTTCTTCCATCAAGTACTTACCGGTTCAAGTTACTGGCAGCTAGGCTCGTGGCCATCCCTTCAAACGACTCTGAGTCTACGATCCTGCGGATGTGCACGCGTACGTTCGTGCTCATTGGCTGCACACTTACGTAAGTCGTCAAGAGCTTTTCTCCCCTAGCCGCCTCGGTGTGAGCGCTCGCTCGACGTTCAGTCTCACGAACTCCCTCGGAGCACACCGGTAATCAATTGTTATAAAAGACAAAGATGAAGGGTTACATAAATCAACACCTAGCTATTTGTTACTGAGCACTCATCTGCATTCATATCGATCTAGTGACCAGCCACCCAAACTCGGATACTTATCACTAAAATTTTGCCTGGTCCGGTTGCTGCCCAAGTGCCAGCGGTAACTTCTTGAACCCATCCCGAACGTTGTTATTCTTTCTCGCATCCTCCTTAACGCTCTCCCATTCACCCAACAACTTCACAGCTTTCACCATCAGGTCGGTGTTCTTCCTCTCAATGGTAGTATTGGCAGGCACAAAGTGCAGTAAGGCTTTGATCGGCCGTAGTGCTTTTGTGTCGCGCGCGGGCATGGGGTGCATATTGAGATCATGGTACTCAACGAAGCAGGATGTACCCAGGCTTATGGTACCGCGGACTGGGGAGCATCGGTCATAGATGGAATGCTGAACCTGAAGGTTGTACCGGGTACGAAGCGGAAGCTGCCGGCATTTTCAAATTTGCTGTTTGAGTTCGATTCTGTGCCGGCTTCGGCTCTGAGGGATTTTGTCAGTGCGCGGGTTGCTTGTAGGCGGCTGGAGGACTTACAATGGCTGAAGGGTATTTTCTCTGACTTCGTCGAAGAAAACGGTGACGCCCTGGGCAAGTTGTTCATCTGTGAGCGAGTCTGATGTGCCTACTTTGACACAGTCACTATTGAGTTGAACATTCGTCGATTTAGCAAGGACATGGTCAATATGCATCTGCTTTCAGGTGCCATAGAGGTAGAAGGGCATATGTGCAGGGTAGGAAGGGTCCAGCGCCCGTGCGCCCAGGTACCGGTTTTTGATGGTATGTATGTTGGTTGATTGGAAGCCTTCAGCAATCCGTACTGTGTTATCACCGCCCGGTAGGCCCATATCAATGACTGCTTTGAACCTGGCGCCCTCTTGCATGATGTCGGTGAAGAGTTCCTCTTTGGTGGTACCAAGGGTGAAAAAACGGCTGGGGTGTTCATGTTTAGCGTGTATATATTTCCTCTTAACGTGTTCAGGTAGTTCAGCTGTGATAATAGTCTGGTGGCGGTGGTTCTCCATATTGAACATTGGAAGATGGACGAGGTGAAGTTTGTCAGTGCCTTGCATCACGAAACCATGCATGTCTGGAGTGGCCCTGTTGCGGTACAGGCAGCCCTAGGTGTCTACATTCAACTTTCGTCTTGTATGGTCGAGGAGCAGCACTCACCTCTACTTCGTCGTTTGCGATCCTTCTCGAACACGTCGGCCACAGTCTTGAGGAAATCCGCTGTGGTGGGCCAAGGGCTCATCGTCACGTTCACCAGCACGAACAGATCTTTCTCATCTTTCTTCAGTCCAAGCCGCTTCTTGAATTTCGTGAGACATTTCCCGTATTCCTTCTGCTTGAGTGTAGTTGACGTGAGTATCAAGAGACGTTCTTGAACGTTGTCTTCCATGCTTTGGATGGAAAGTTTGCTGAAGATCCGGCTATTAAGGAAGTTTGCTTCGTCCTACAAAATTGAAATCAGGGAATTTGCTTTTTGACGATAAATCACGCTCAAGACTGACCACGTCATCATTGATTTCACCGTTGATCCTGAAGTTGCGAAAGCATTGATCATCAGGTCCCCCGCAAGCTCCTCAACAAGCTTCCACGCCTCCTCATCATTGCATAGGTCGATGTTACTAACACCAATTATCTTTTCGCGGATGAATTTCTTCTGGTCTTCAACCGCTTGTTTTTTTTTGCCTTCAGCTTCAGCCGGAAGCATGTTGAACGGCACAACGACGAGGTTAGAATTGTCGGTGCTCATCGTAGCCCAATGGCAATAGAGCTAAATGCCACGAGCATCTTAGTAAAAGTATGTGAAAAGCATTGGTGACTACCTTAGTACAGCTAAAAGTTGCTTCTCCAAGCAAAGTTCCGTAACCTGCGGGTGTCAAGCCGATAACGCTGTGCGAGAGATATGTTGCGACAGCAGCAGCCCCTGGCTTGCTTCCTTCCACCCCATATACCCCAATGCTTTCATTTTTATCACAGTTAGCCTGCTCATGGAACACAATGGGACTAGTCCAAGTGACAAGATAGCGGGTACGGGCATCCTGATAGCACAAACCGCCGGCAGGATATGGAATATAACCCGATCTAGCGTAACATGAGTTATTATCTGCTGCCTTGGGGAATTCCTGGAAACGTACTTGTGTGGGCCAATTGTGATACTATCTGCAAATTTGTAGCTTTCGAGTTGGTTGCGAGTGTAGGGTTTCAGGGAAAGTGCCGGAACAAAATCCGCGTCAATTTTTGGTTGACCTTTGGTACCTCTCCAGAATACACCCGCCTCCAGCATGGATGCGAAGTACCCACCCCATGCAGCATCACAGTGGACCATGAACGACAGGCCCTGAGCTTGATAGTTCTTTCGCAATTCTAGGACTTCCACGAGGGGATCTACCACCTCATGCTCCGTTGATCCCATGATGGCAACAACCTGGAATATGGGTTGCTTTTCCTGAAGGCATCTTTGGAGCATTTTACGGAGCTCGTTGACGTCCATACGGGCAAAGATATCTACCGGGACGTCTTGTACATTTTGAGAGCCGATACCAGCAATCGCTAGATGAAGACACGTTTTAGTTCCCCCGACCGCGACGCATTGGGAAAAAGAAGACGCGAACATACCAGCACCTTTAGGCCACGAGTAATGTTTGGTGGTCCCCACCATGATGACTGGGGATTTTTGAACACCCAACGCTTTCTCGATATAGTCTTTACCGAGAGTTTGTATTGAGTACGGGTTTAATGATGTCTGTAGGAACGTTTGGGAAATCCCGTACGTCGTATAAAGCTGAGCTGGTAGCCCCAGGACAGTATCAGGCCGCAAATCCATGAGTTCCCAAATCGTGCAGTCGAGGAATTGTTTGGTCGCTCCGTCACATGTCTTGATGTCGAAGGGCACGCTTTCATGAGAGAGAAAGCCCAGCAAAGGCTCCCTGCCCAATGATGGATCAAGCGGAGGTGTTGTGATTGCCAACTTCAACGATAGGGGATAGAATTTGAGATTTCGAGCTATATGACGGCGAGCAAGTTGGACCGGAAATGTGGATAAAAGACTTGGAGATAGACGTACCTGACCAGATAGCTTCAAGATTGGCGACAGAGCCATCACAGGTGATATGACCCCCCAGCTGGTCCATGGGTTATACCCAAGCATGGTGCAGGATTCGCGGCCCACCAGGCCTTCAATCAAGGTTGTCCACGGACTAGCTTCATTAGCTACGTTATTTGGGTTGCAAAGCATTGCTGTCAAATCTAGAAAGGAGAGACGGTTATTATGGCGCAGAATCAGACAGTCAGTTGATCTCACAGCCAATCATCGCCGGCATGGTAGTATCCATATTCATGTGCGCGTTATACCGCGGCGACCAGAAAGGCACTGAATGATTCGCTAACATTGTCATTGCGCTCCAGTAT
>QGOG01013753.1:0-23951 GCA_003313185.1 Collybia sp. MG36
TATCATTTAGCCCACTGCGTATTTTGGTGCCCTGGTATTTGGCTCAGATATTGACGGCCGCCAGATGAGGGGCAAAGGTACGGGTACGGGTTTTGGACCCAACACCACTTTAACTCGGTGATGACAGAGAAAAAACCGGGAATAATTAGAGCAGCAACGCAATATGAAGTTGCCGACCGCATTGTTGATCTGTGTACTTTTGACGTCACCAGGAATCCTTGGAGATGTGGTGGGCTGTTCGATGCTATCGTGACTGATCCACCTTGTAAGCCATTACCACTGTGCATCCTCAAGACTATTTCTCATGATCATAAGACGGTGTTCGTGCAGGAGCTAAACGACTGGGACGAAAGCATCAATCGGCTTCGCTGTCAGCGGCATCCACTGGACTTAGGCAGGCTGCGCACCCGTGAGTGCGATTCAAGTTTACCCCCGCACGTCTCAGTGGCTGCGATATAGTAATGACCAACAATATATTCCTCCAACCAAGCCTTATGAATTATCGGTCCTCGCTAGGGATCTGGTTTTGTTTGCACGGTATCTTTTGAAACCGGGAGGCCGTCTCGTTTTTTTCCTTCCCACCGTTACCGACGAGTACAAAGATGTCGACATTCACGAAATGCTCTGTGAGGATATGGAGGTCATAGCAAATTCGCTCCAGAATTTCGGCTCCTGGGGACGCCGCGTAAGTAGCCACGTTCCAATATATTTTGATCACTGACAGCGACCATCAGCTTGTAACTATCAAGAAAATAACCAGTCGACGATATTCACCCCCAAAATTTGATCTTGAGGACGTGGGCGAAGATCTCATGAGAAACGACCATGTCCCAGCCCACAAAAACTTTAGAGACAAATACTTCATGGGCTTCAAGGAGGTAAATGGCACGATACTATACGACCAACATTTCACCTCATGTTGAATATGGAGACAAATTAGGTTCACAATAGAACTCTGATAGAATCAAGCGAAAACCGTTTGGGTACTCATATGCAGCTTGTGGTGATACAAGTTTCCGAAGCTAATATTTATGGAGTGTCTCATGAAGTACTTGGCGGAGACATATTTTCCTCGTCTCTCTCTTTTCTTACCTGTTTTCCCCTGAGGAGAAAGACAAGCGCAGCTACCACAGAAACAAAAGCACCATTAAATATTAAAGCCCGGTGCATATTCAATGGTGGGTGTGCGCTGGGGCCAGCACGTAGGGCGCCCTCAGCTGGGACCAAGTCAGCTTTGATTATCCACAAGAGGTTAGCCTTACAAAGAACAAATATAACACCGAACAGATTTCCGCTGGGGATATATCTTATAAGTGTATTGATGGGAGAATGTTGACGGACTTACGCAAACCATAGAATCGCTGAGCTTGCGTCGGCATTCCTTGTCAACTCACAGCCGAGTTCTAGGCCGATCGGGAGCATGGTGATGGAGCAGACGCCCAGGATAGTCATAATCACAAACAAACCAGCCAAATTATTAGGTTTTACTGTAGAATTGTAAGGTCGGAAAAGTGGTTCGGGCAAACGGCCTTACCAGCCCAGATCAATGAGAGCCATGTGCCTGCGAGAATCGGAACCAGACATTTTGAGGTGATAGCCAGGTGATGCGTGAATACGCGGTCGAACAAAGGCGCCGTGATTATGGCCGCGACGATACCGGTCAAGAGGAGGCACGCGCCCATTAATCCACTGATGTCAGCGGAATATCCTACAGGTTGCTACAATGGGACATGAAATCGAGTTGGGCTAGAGTAGAAAGTGGTGTACCATGTATTGGGCGGTTAAGATGGCGAATGAATTGGTTCTGTCATTGCATGTTTCGAGCTGGACTGGTGCAAATAATTTGAACGAACTGACGCAGCCACCAGGACACCAAAAATTAGGATAACAATGCCGAAGTCGATCCGTTCCCGGTTCGACATGTATGATTCTTGAGGCACATTCATTCCCAGCATCGCGCGTATGAGCGAGATGGACGGTGGCGATTGTTTGGAACCAGAATACGCTAAATTCTCCGGTCGGCGCTGGTCCAGTCACGTCGATAAAAGAGCTCACTGGGTGGGACCGGAGGACTATCCTGTATGAGAAAGACAGCCGGAATGACCACTGTCGAAATGATCCCAAGGATGAGAATCTATATATGGTTGGTGGGGGTAGAGATATAACATTACGCTGGGTCTTACTGAATTTCTGGTATCACCCACAAGTGGGCTTATTAATTGCCCCAATGCACCTCCCACTGGATTGGCTAGAGCATTGTCTAGCAATCACTTGAGTGGACGGCGTGGGGAAACCCACATATTGCAACAATCATCGTGGCTGTTGTACGTCCCTTGAGATCAAACCAGGTCTCCGAGTACCTTGGTCCTAAAACTTGGTAAATTGGTTGGGCTATTGCAGCGAAAAGCTACACGGCGGAATTGGGGGATCAGCTTATTCATGGGTATAGACCAATATACTGACCTGGCCTAAAAGAAGTAAAGTATATGCTCCTTCACTTTGGAGCGAGCGTGCTGTTCCCGCATACCGAATCCAAGCCGACAAGACCAAGGCTACTGCTCCAATATCGCACTTGGGGAAGTGGGTATTCAGTTGGGGGAAGGTGTCATGAGTTCAACTCACACATCTTCTTATTCCATACTTGGATACAACCGAGGGGATAAATATCGCGGTGGGAAGATAAACACATGCGACAATATTCCCAAGCCAATTGACTTGATCGAGAGTGACTCCGAATTCATCGACCACTGTGACGCTTCAAGTTGGTATATCGATATGTTGAACACAGACCAGCTTACTGTTGTTTGAGATTGGACCAAACCAAGGCCATGACATCGCACTAACGATGTTGAGAAGTACCTGTGATGACTTTAACAACGGCAAGGTAAAAAACGGTTATGGTGAAACTCAACTAAGCCAGATAGGCCCCTAAAGCGCTGCTTGTAGAGCTTATAGTTGACGGGACGCGCGAGATCACACTGAGTGGCAGTGGTGGCTACAGTGTTGGCGTCGTTCTTGCTGGGTGATGGGGGCTCTATGAGACTGGCCTGTACACTCGGAGAATTGGCCAAGTGGGGGGTGTCCATATTCCAAGAACCGGTTGCCGGTCGTTGTGGTTAAAATTGAGCAGTTACCACATGAAAAAACCTGACTGGTGACCCTATAAGTATGTATTATAATCTGGCAGTGGTTCTGATTGTGATAGTGGATGATTCGGAAAAAAAAGCTCACACGGTGACTTTGTATTCAAATGGTTCATGGAAAATAACTACCATGAGCGAATATTGGGTCTCCAAAAAGAAATATTTCTGCAAGTACTGTGATATATTCATTGCGGACGATGCCCCCTCAAGACAGCAACATGAAAATGGCCTACGACATAAAGGCAACACGGAACGTTTCATCAGAGGGTTGTACAAGACGGGGGAAAAGCGAAAGAAGGATCAGGAGGAAGAGGCGAGGGACATGGCTCGCATAGAGCGAGTAAGTCGCCGCACTCGTCCTCAAGCGAATACCCGTCTGACCCTCCTCATTAGGCTGCTCAGGCCGCATTCGCTCAGGATATCGGTGCGGGGCGTGCGAGGCCTACCTCGGGCCCATTCGTGCCACCCGCCTCCACAGCTGTGCGCAAACCCCCACCAAAACCAACCAATCCGTTCAGCAATTACTCTACTGCAGAGTCCCTTGGTTATACGGATCCCGATGCAGAGCGGATAGCTGCAGAAATGGAGCGCCGTCGAAACCAAGGCGTTGCGGGGCACTGGGAGATCGTTGAGGTGACACCCGCTATAGCTCCCGCCCTCGTCATCGCCCCACCAGACGATGTCAACCTCAAACGAGAGGCCGAGGCCCTCCCGGACGAAGAAGACAGCCGTCAATTCAAATTGCGGAAACGGACCGTGGCGACGGGCTTGGGCGAAATATATGACCCCGGGATCCTACCTATCAAGCTGAAAAAGAAGGAGGAGCCAGAGCTAACCATCCCGACAAAGCAAGAAACAGAACCCGAAGCCAGCTCTTCTGCTGGTCCACTGAAATGGACTAAAGTTCAATGGTCGCGCCCTGGAGAGCCTCAGATGGATGCCGGCCGGATGGATACGATGTCAATTGAAAACCGAGTTATTCCTCCAGATCCTACACCCGGAGTAACAGCGATCAAGGCAGAAACTCAAGTTGATGCAATGTCAACCCAGCTTTTGCTCTTGCCTGCAAAAACGGAGGAAATTTCAGCCGACATACTGCCCCCGGAAAACTTATTCCGCAAGCGGAAGATGCCCACAGGGGGGACAAGGGGGCGGCGACAACAGTCATAATACCAGGCCAGAATGTTAATATAGATGTATGTCCAGTGTGCCGGTAAACCTTCAATATTTCAATCCAGTTTCGATGAGTAACAGCCCTAGGATTGAGACTAATACAAGAGAACCTACAGACACCAGAATAGTTATTCTAAATTCGTGTACATGAAAGCAATAAGAAATCATGAAAGTAGCATTGACCACAGGGTTTAGTCGGGAGGTAAATTCAAGATGAGGATTCCAGAGTTGCCTCTATCAACCCGACAGGGTATCCTCTGACTGTAAATGTGATGTGGAATCAGCTCTTCAACGAGCCGAGATGATTGTTCATAACATACGCTTCCATCTCTCTTACAACTGCGTTTTTGATGACTGGAATTCCATTTTGTGAATGAATGCCCTTGCCAACGATGACATTGAGACTTCCATAACCCTCCGAAATGGACTGCCGGAAGGCTTGTTCCGTCCTCTGGATAGCTTCAGACACACGCAAACCGTGAACGTCAATGGTGTGAGGTCTTTGCGACATATTGCGAGCTGGAAGGGCCCAGGGGTGTTAGTGTAAACTCGCAGGATTCATGACTTATGCCCACATAAATAAAATCGTTTAGCAGCCCGGTCGTGCAATTTCCTGGCGGTTACTTCGGACTCTCTCATCCTTCCTTTGATCAGGAAGGCATCCTTTATACGATTATCCTGAAGAGCCTTTTTATATTGACTTTCTAATTGACTCCTTTCCTTTTCCTCGTTTCTTGCTTGCTGCCTGAAAAACTCTGCTCGTGTAAGGAGTTGGGCAGCGTTACCGGTCGAGACAACGCTGGTAACCTCCGTGTTTACATCTATATCAGGTGAATTTGGTATGGGTTCATGCTGGATAGCGACAGTCTGTGTGAGAGGGATTATGACAGGTTTGTCTGGGGATATGCTGACACCAGACTGACCCATGTCTTCCAGATTGAGGAGGAGGCTGGAACTTGCTCTGGGCGAAGGTATGCGGCTGGTGTGCGGAGCATTTGTGGTGGGTGGCGGTGCTATGGATTCAGGTGCCTGTCGAAGATAATCAACCGTGGCAAGGGGGGACAGGATTGGGGTTCTCAGCTCGTCAAAGCCGCTGGGGTTGACGAGTGTTCGCCTTGATGGGTCGGGTGTGAGGAGCTCATCCGGGTCGCTCTCAGACGCGAAACGCCCTTGATTGGGGTTGACTGGTGTACGGAGCTCATCTAACGGTGTGGGTGTTGTGGCTCTCCGGAGCGTCTGGAACACCTGGGCGTTGACGACGGGTAAAGGTACGGGGAGAGGATCAGAAGTTGTAACGGAAGGTGTTCGAGAACAACTGTTAGCACCACTTTGCTGGGTATGTGGCGGTATATCTGGGGTATAGTGGTCATCAATCATACTGGGCTCCTCTGTAATGGCAGACAAGCCTTCATGATGCAAGGGGGGATTCTCGTCCATATCGAGTGTCATGGAAGGCTCTGTTGCTGGGGGTGTTGGTAGGTGTGCTTGTTTGACATGACCTGAATTCGATCTTGGGTGGAGGAGGGTGTGCGTAGGCGTAGATAGTATAGCTAAGGGTAGTGTAGGGGTGGGCTGGGCGAGTGGGTCACGCTGTTGTTGGCTGGGACCAGCATGAAGGTTCGCTGTGCCAGAAGGGAGCCGAAACGGCTCTGGGGTGATTGGAACCCTGTACACCCGAACGCGGGATGGGACCGAGCGCGTGTGCCTGTCACGATGCCGTCTTTCGCGAGAGGTGTCATGTCCATGGTTAGGTCCTGCTGCCTCCGAAATCAACATGCCCAGGGCCGTCCACAACAGTGTCATAATCAGCCTGGGAACACTCTTGGTGACAAAAAAGTCGAGAATGAGACGCAATCCATAAGCCAGATAGTGGTCCATAGCTGAGGATTTCCTCGCAAGCTGGTGCATAACTGCTCCTTCCCAGAGGCCTAGCAGGGTCGTGCTAACTCTGTTGAGATGGCCACCGACGAAGACCAGCAGCAGACGGAGGCCCAAGCCAGTCGCTATGGAGAATACGATATCCATTCAGGATGGCTAGGTCTGAGATGAGATTGGTTAGAGAACACGAGGCATCTATGAGGACTGAGGACTCGAATGAAAATCCTCGTGGTAGATAGGCTGGGAGTACACATACAGATGATGAATATAAACCTTGAAGCTTGGGGGACGAAATTTGTGAAAGAGGAATACAACCAACTTGGGGTTACAGTCACCGTGGAGAGTTGCAAGTTATTTTATTTTCTGCTCATGGCACACATAGGTTTGAATGCGATCACGTGACAAACGCGACACACTGCACAAGCGCCTAATTTCTCTCAGTTTCCAGTTCTGAGCTCTCAGCTCTTCATATGGCCGCACGACGAAAACCAGCTCCCCGAGTACAGATCCAATACGAAGCATCAACAAGCATACCTGCCGTAGACCCTAATATCAAGAGATATAGCCTCTCCGATGCGCCAGCCACCAATACAGCTGACGACGAACTGACACCCTCAGGTACCTATAAAAACATAAATAATGCAGTGGACAAATTGCTCCAGTATCAGGAGGATCATCGGTCATCTCGAGTGGATGATACTCCCCACGCGTATACAGAGCAAAGTCTTCCGCCTGAGGATCAGCCAAGCCCCGGCCAGTACAAACCTTATCAACCTGGTCAATATCTTGCCCCAATATTAACTGGCGAAACATTGCGATTAGAGGAGGAATACCGACTCTCGTTAAGCCTCGACCGTGACCCGTTCATGGATCTCAATGCATCACCAGCGCATTATTATGACCAAGATTATGTTCCATCGTCAAACCACTCGTATATGTCATATGATCCCGAGAGCATGGCTGCGAGCTCAGAACTTGATTACTTTCAGTACGACACTGAGGCTTATGCATCGGGGAACTATTCTCGTACTTCCTGTCGCGTGCCAAGGTCACGCTCGCCTACCCCCGCGGTCGACGATGAAGACTACCACATTGTAGACGATGGGAGTATACATTACACCGGCAACCCCGAATCATCTTACGACTCAAGCAAGACTGTTTATCAGACCCAATACATCCCAAACGATTATCTCGATTCTCAGCACCTTCGGGATAGTGAGAAAATTATATATGATCCTGAGCCAAGGACCCCATCTTCGATGAATCAATCGTTACCCGAAACGCCCTTAGAGACGCGTCATTTTGGTCCAGCCCCCTCTGGACGCGTTCTCCGACGACACAAGACGAAGAAACGCGTTCCACTCACCAACGGTAACCTTGTTGTGGATTTGAATGTTCCACCGAAGCTTGTATTACCACGGCGAGGAGAACCGGAGACTACCAAGACACGCTATACGGCAGTGACATGTGATCCTGATGAATTTGAGCGGAAGGGCTTTTTCCTGCGTCAAAATGAGGCAGGCCGAAGGACTGAAATGTTTATCGTGATAACGATGTATAATGTACGTGAATGTTAACTATTACCTGTGGCACATTTTAATGAGTTGAAGGAGGATGAAGTATTATTCTGCAGAACCATGTACGGTGTGATGCGGAATATCGCCCATTTGTGTACACGCAAAAATTCTCAAACATGGGGGCCGAATGCATGGGAAAAGGTCAGTGCTCTAATATAGCATCCGGGCGCTATGGTGACCCCCTCAGGTTGTCGTGTGCATTGTAGCAGATGGGCGCAAAAAGATACATCCCCGTGTTCTGGATTGTCTCACCCTGCTTGGAGTTTACCAACCGGGCGATCACATGAAAAACATGGTCAACAATAAGGAGGTTACTGCCCACCTTTTCGAATATACCACTACCTTTGCTCTTGACTCCAATCTACATTTCCGTTATCCAGACAAGGGCATCGTTCCAACCCAAATACTGTTCTGCATGAAAGAGAAGAATCAAAAGAAGATCAATAGCCACAGGTGGTTTTTCAATGCATTTGCCCCAATGCTTCAGGTGGGCACCCATCTTTTGTCACCATTTGCCCGCTTGAATGCATTGTCCAGCCGAATGTGTGTGTCTTATTAGATGTAGGAACTCGTCCTGGAAATAATAGCATATACCGGCTCTGGAAGGCATTTGACGTCAACTCGAGCGTGGGTGGGGCGTGTGGTGAGATCTCAACGTACAAAGGGAAAAATTGGTCACTGCTTTTGAACCCGCTCGGTGAATTCAACTTTCTTGTGCATCGATTCTTGTTTTGATACCCCTTCGTTAGTCGCTGCTCAGAACTTTGAATACAAGGTCAGCAGCATACTCGACAAAACCACTGAGTCCATGTTTGGATATATTAGTGTGTTGGTCAGTTGTGTACCATCGACTCTGGGGCATTCGCAACTAATATATTCGATGGCAAGCCTGGCGCGTTTTCTGCGTATAGGTCGGTGATTATGCGATCTCCTTTCCTTCGGACTGATCATGATATAGGTATATTGCATTGTTGAACGATGATCGAGGGCAAGGCCCACTGGCTTCATACTTCAAAGGTGAAGTCCTTCACGGGCGAGATACAGATATCTTTACTTCGAATATGTGTGAGTCATCTAATCGTCTGCCATCAGCACGTATATTAACATTAGCTAGATCTCGCTGAAGATGTAACTTTCATATGCTTAGTCGCTCCCTACATCTGCTAATTTATCTTCCAGCGGATATTGTGTTTTGAACTGGTAGCAAAGGCAAATTGCAATTGGTACAGTCGCTTTCTTCTAGTTTTTACACCTCGGTTTACCTATGTGTCCAGGGTTCTCAAATATGTCAAAGGTGCCATTGGCGAAACTGACGTACCCGACGCACTTCCCGAGTTCATCAGTCAACGTCGACGGTGGCTTAATGGCTCCTTTTTCGCCGCAACATACGCCATTGCGCATGTTGGCCAGATCATGCGTTCAGGTCATAGCTATCCACGGAAGATCATACTCATGATCGAAACAGTGTACAACATCATCAATTTGGTATTTGCATGGTTCAGCCTCGTTCGTCACTAACCGCGTTTCGGATCGAAGCTAACAGTTTTCTAGGGAAATTTCTATCTCTTCTTTGTGAGTTGAATTTGCACCTTATCTAGGACTATGCTCAAGAATTTTTAGATTGTATTGACCTCGTCATTGGAGAGCCCGTCGTTTGGGCTGCCAGGCATTAAATATTTCAATGCTCTTGTGCAGGTAAGTTGCTAAGAATCCTAACGTCCAATATCCTTACGGGTGGGCCAGTATCTCATGGTTTCGATGATTATTGCCTGCTTCCTTTTTTCGATGGGGAACAAACCACAGGCGTGGGATTCATTCTCTCACTGCTGGACTCTTCCCCTGATTTACTTTCAACAGGTCGAAATTGAAATACAAGCTCACTTCTATCATTTTGAGCGCATTGATGCTCTACATGATGATCGCATCAGTAATGTGCGCTTTGCAAGCTGCACACCAAGGCGGCGAAGCCAATTCAGTTATGCTGTTTAGTGTTCTGGTTACATATGGGTGTAAGTGAATTTCCGTCCCAACACGGATAGATATTGACTACCGGTGGTCCTAGTATACGCCTTCAGTAGTATCCTTGCCTTCGATCCATGGCATATGATTACAAGCTTTTTACCCTATCTATTACTTTCACCAACATATATCAATATATTGCAAATGTGCGTCAATCCACGCCGCATTCTGTTATCTTTAAACATACTCTATGCTAGCTACGCATTCTCAAATTTGGACGATGTGAGTACCGTCCCGGCCATCCTGCGCTCAAACTCACCTTTTGCCAGATCTCATGGGGAACGAAACAAGATACCACTCCAGAGACGGACCTCGGAGCCGTCATCCAAAACAACCAGTCACAAGTTGATGTCGAGATGTTAACAGAGGCAGCCGATGTGAATAGTATTTATGAGGAGGCTCTCTCGAATCTGAAAAATCGGAAACCGGCCGTACCCAAATCAAGTGGAGGTCTAAGCCCAGCAGAAAAAGAACAGGCAGCCATCGATTACTACGCCAATGTTCGAACTAATGTACGTCTTGCGTCATGATTGCCGATTTAAACATTCATTGAAAATTTATCCCAGGTTCTACTCAGCTGGGTACTTTCCAATGTGAATATAGATTCATGTGCCCAGTGATGACACTCAACGCTTCTGTCAGGGCCTGCTTCTTGTTGCCATACTCGGTGGCGGTGGGTCCACCAATACTTTTGATTCTAATACTGGCGTTACCAAAACGAAGAAATACTTGGTTTTTATTCTCGCATTTACAGCTATCACAAATTCAGTTGTAAGTCAATCTTGGCAGGGTTCCCCATCCATTCCCCATGTAATGCTTTAGCCTAACCAAATGCCTCTCAGCGTTTCGCGGGCTCGACGTTATACCTCCTGGCAAGATTAATAACGGGATGAACATGTATCTTATTTATACGAGTACTTATTACAATGGGATGACCAGTCATTTTTTACATGGACAACACTGATACACAATGGGGCTACCAGTGCAGCGAACTAAATACCGTTCAAGCGAAAAGATATTCATAAAATGATATAGGTCCCGCACTGGTGAATCTGCGCGCCTCCACGCGACGCTGGAGCCGTCTTTGAGGTCGCCGCCCAGGTGAGCGGGATGGCGATGATGCAGAACGTCTTGACTGATGCTCCCAGACCCGAGAGCGGGTAAGCGCCTGGTGAGCGTGTGTGTCGTGGCCCTCCAGTGTATCCGCTGGTTCGACTGGTGCTTCCAGGGATAAGGAATCGATGCTTTCTGCCAGCACGCCATCGTTGTCAGATTCTACGTCGGCATCTTCAACGAGGGACCAGCCGTCATCAGAGCGGCCGGTACGATAAGGGGAAGCCGGGCGGAATTCCCGTATAGTTAACAGAGGTGAGGGAACACCTGGAAACTCGCCATCCGATTCCACCGAGTGGGCAGCCTGGTCGTAGTCGGAAACAACGTCTGACTCAGTGTCGAGTTGGGAGGTGTGATCTAGGTCAGTCTGGGGGGGCGTGTCAAGGCCTACGACCGCTTGACGATCAGGACGGTAGACATTAGGGCGTAGGAGATAGGTCAAGCGATGTCCTGATACCTCTTTGCCTAGAGAAGCCGGTTAGATTCGTAGCTGGTTGGGAATCATCGGGACTCACTAAAGCTGACGACTTCATGATACCGGGCACAGCAATGGACAACATACCGGGCAAATGGGTCGTTGTCAACTGACCATACCATTTCAAGTGGGGTCCGGGAAAGCTCTGTGATGGCTGGGATATCCGGATCCACAATAACGATTTCCGATGGGTTTGCTTCTTTAGATGCAGGATCGAGTAGCAAACTCCCATCTGCATGGAGCCATTCAGTGATTGCGTCCTCGACAGCTCGGACAAGCACTTGTGCTCGCAACCCCGATCTGCGCAAATCCTTTCGCATTCCCTTCAAACTGAGCGAAAACCTGCCAGCATTCGCGGAGGCAGGATCGCGAGTGGGATGAACGGCAGATGGTACTTTGGTGTTCCGGAGTAGGTAAGCGGGTAATGGCTCTGGAAATGTAGGTCTAATCTGGGGAATGGGGACAGCAAAATCCCTCCTTGTGGCCGCCACAATATGTGGATTTCCGGTGAATCGTGCTTGTTAATGAATCAGCTACAGGATATCTGGCGTTAGGAATGGACGGGCAAACCATTATCCTTTCTTCTAATCCATCGCTTCCCTTCTTTCTCTTCTCCCCTCAACCTCTTGAACTGCAACGGGACAGCAGCTGGGACCTGTGTGTGGAGGTGAGCAAAACGGTTGGTAAGGCCATGGTTGCGTAGTATTGCGGGGAACGATAGAGGAGGGGGCGGCGCCAATTCATCGACATCAGTCATCCTGCCTCAACGACAGACAAGTTACTAATATTATTGGTGAGAGTCAAACTTGCCGACCCGGGCAAAGACTCGGATCCTAAATTTGGCAAGTCAACTCGAAAGCAGTTACGAGCAAACAACTTGACAAGAAAGCAAAACAGCATTGACATTGCAAAAAAAACTATTATGGGATGGGGTTTGGGGAGTGATAAGATCATATCATGTACCATGTAGATTAAGTGTTGTCAGAATTTATTTACCCTCTTCCAAGCCTCGAACAACTTGTTTGGCAAAAACTTTGTAATGAATACTGAGAGGTGGATCACCAGAGGAGATGTGAAGTGACATGTTTCTTGGTCGGGCAACATCCATTTTTAAGTGGGGTGGCCTTTCCCAAATGATGGCACCCATTGAATAATTGTCCCCAAATCTGCCAAGAGCCGGAAAATCACTTGGGCTTTGTTGATTATCCTCTGTATCCATGTGAAGTTCAGCAGCATCTGTCAGCCTTTTCTCCATTCTCCTTTTCTGGACAGGTTGAACCTGGCCTGCTTGTGAGCCAGTCCTAGATGCTGGTGTTGCCAAGGACCTAGGGACTACCACCTCTGGGGATAGACCACAGCTGGCATGAGTGGGTGGTGGTGGTGGTGGTGGTGGTGGTGGTGGTGGTGGTGGTAATAGTGTAGTTGGGACAAATGGTTGCCAAGATGGCTTTAACAAGCCAGAGGAAACTCTAGTAAAGTTCTCCCCCTTTTCATGAGTGTTATGAAAGTGGTCAATGAGTTGATTTGGGCGAATAAAAGTTGGAGTGCAATCTTGTAAACCAAAATATCAGCATTTAACCAGTGGATTTATTTAGCCCTCACCTTTTATGGGGCAAGGAAGGGACACACGAGATAAATGGGCTATCTCAACATGTTCCTGAAGTAGTCGGATAGAGGCATGGACTCTAATGTTGCATCGGGGTAGCCTGCACATGCCCTTTGCACAATCCTTTCAGGTATCAAAACCAGGCTCCAGTCATGAGGGAGCAGATGACAGATTGGCTCTTACATTATTTTGAAGATAGCAGTGCTTGAGGTAATGCTAGAGTAAGAAGCTCAGTCAAATTTGCCTGCTGGACCTGGGGAACTGGGGCTAACCTTGTGTAATAATGACCAGCACCCAAGTATGACAGGGCAGGGAAGATCCTTTTCCAGTTGCCAGTCACATTTCACTGGGTTTAGGATGTCCTTTGCATATGCAACCACATTTTTATGACTTATGATGTCAATTGAAGACATGGTAGCATGCACAAGTCAGATTCCACTAAGGAGTGTAGATGGCAATTGGTAGGCAAGAGACAATCATTCGTGATTGGGAGGGTAATAATTTGAGACTCGGAGTCGATTCAATTACAATTACTTTGTGGATTAAACATGTGCCCACAATCATGTGATGATCATCATGGCATCACGCATGCCCAAATGACATGGTATTCCTTACTTGCGAGGTGTTCTAGTTGGACTCGAGCTTGGTGAACATATTGTTTTCTGGGTTCACATCTGGTATGAAGCAGTCAGGCGCCAAGCGTCGGCGATTGTCCCACCAAACCACCTAACTAATCAATCACATCTGGGAAAAAACCTCGATTCTTGGAGCAGAAGTTATTGGGCGAACTCGCGGCATTATCGATTGAGCCAGATTAGGAGAATCAAATGGATGTTCATTCGATGTTATGTTAGCAGTTCAGCCGCACTCATGCTACCAAATCAGGAAGGGTGGTCCGCACCCAAACCGCCACTCTCGATGAATCTCTGGGCTGCGCTGCCGATGCCAATGTCCGAAGTTGCCCTTTTCGACACAGCCAAGTCTCTCTCCTCTCCTCGTTGGCGTTGCGACCGGTATGGTTTGATCTCCTGAGCCAATTGCGGTGATAATCCATAACCATGTTCGCGCATCTCATCAACGGCGATCTTGTAACGGGGGTCGCCCAGAGAGTAGCATTTACGGATGAGGTTTTCATAGATTTGGTATACGGGAATATGCCCCACGGATTTCATTTCCTCGAGATAGAAGAAAGCATCCTCGTACATATCTTGTGTTAGACAAAGTTCAACCATGTTTTGGTACGTTGTTTTGTCAGGCTTGATTTTCGCGTCCTTCATATCAGAAAGCAACAGATCCCCGAGTCCCCGATGGCGAGCAGTGATACAGCCTTGAAGGAGGAGATTGAATGTTGCAATATCGGCTACTAAGCCATATTCAGGGTAGCTCTTGTATGTCCCTATGGCTCGCTGTAAATCGCCAAGAGAGACTGAGGCCTCAATAATCGTTTTGAGGACAGAGATTTCCACGCGTTTGCCTTCCTTGTGAATCGTTTCAATGATGGTCCAGGCTGCGTCCACGGCGTCGATGTCCTTGTTGATACTCTCCAATATGGGCAGTGTAGTACTATTGGATGGTTCAGTCCCGCTCGTTCGCATGATTCCAAGTGTCATGAAGGCCTCTTTGAGCTGTTTATCGCGACAAAAGGCCTCGATCAGGGATGCGAAATGATGCTCTTTCCATGGGGCATCCATAGATTTGAAGACACGCAATACGTCCGTGGCAAGGTCGGGAAGGCCATGTCGGGCAGCTGTATTGAGCACAGCAACACAGAGACCTTCGTCAGGGGTGACATTGAGATTTTCGACAACCATCTTCCAACATGTGAGCACGCCATCTGCCTTCTCAACGTAAGGCGTTGCAAACTGGGTAGTATGAATGTGGACTCGCTTACATAAAGGTTGTCGGCAGATGAGATGAGGCAATTCATCCATGTAGCATGCTCTAGCCTTCGTATTGAATTTCGCTCAAACCAAACTGCCAAGTCTATCGCCAGGCGAGGGTAGCCCTGTTGGGCCGTCAATGTCACGATGCTTTGAGCCGCGCGAAGTTCTGGTACGAACTTCAAAGCTCTCATAGCGTGGAAGTACTGGAGCGCGAGTTCAAAATTACTATCAGCAACAAAGCGTTGGATGATGAGGGTAAATGTTCCCGAGTTTGGCCGAATATTCAATTCTTCCATCTTTTCTACAATCTTCCAGAGATATGGTGAGCCCTTTTGTCGCTGTGCCTATAAACAGCAATGAGCCAAGCAGAGGGTTAATATCGAAGAGTTGATCACATGTATCAAATGGTTGAAGGTAGCAGCGGTGGGCTTCACTCCGACCAGCAACATATCATCAAGTATGGCCCACGCTTCAAACCAGCACGCATCGTGAGCGGCCGCGAACATTAGAGCATTATAAGTCGCCAGGTCTGGAGCCACGCCCTCCATCTTCATCTGTGTAGCAATTTCCAAACACGCTGGAAACCGCCCCTTCTCCGCCTCAGCCATGATCTGCATAGTACGGCGGCCCTTGCTTGTCCTATTCATTGTCTGTTGGTGGGAGGAGTCGGGCTTGAACCGCCATGGCTGGTTTTGTAAATTAGACTTCAAAACCTCAGGCTGCTCCATCGACGAAGCGTGGCGTCGAGTATTTTTGACTGTCGACCATGAATAAATACCCGTGAAAACTGTCAAAATGAATAAAGACATACACTTTGGGACTGAAGCGGCGTGATATTTTGGTGTGCATAACAGCGACTTGGGAGCCTGGGATAACAAATGCTTCAATGGTGTATGAGACGCAGATAACATAAAGGACAACTGTAAATGTCGCAGGGCGATTTCGAATTGACGGCAGGATAATTTCGATGGTGTTGGACAACAAACGTCAACAAGGAATTCAGGTTGTGGTTGCACGTGCCGTGCCCCTCTCTCTCTCTCCCGGTGTGACTATCATCATCAACTAGCCACAGACGCGTCTCCCTGCGCCCTCCGTCGTTCTCCCTGCGACATCTCATTACATGGTACTTAATTTTCTTATCTGTTTCTTGGTTTTCTAACCCTGGCACGCAAGTTTTACTCAGAAACTATCCTATCCCGGCGGGGACCCCTAGGAAAAGTATGGCTCGCCGCGCACATGGAACGCAAGCTTTCCAAAACACAAACCCTCCAAACTGACATTGAGCAATCTGTTGGTCAGTGCCCTCTGTATCGCCCTGGCGACACACCCGCCCAATTGACCCAAATTCCCAGATGCTATCATGGGCCAGGAAATTGAAGTCATGGCACTCCGACTCAGCGGTCAGCTTCTACTGGGGGTTGTCAGGATCTACAGCAGAAAAGCCAAATATCTGCTGGATGATTGTAATGAAGCGCTCCTAAAGATCAAAATGGTAAGCCACCTTATTACTTCGATGTGTTTGTTCTTACCACTCCGTGCAGGCCTTTCGCCCCGGAATCGTTGACATGACGGAGGACCAATTGGCTGTGAACAAGAATACCATTACTCTGCAGGCTGGGGGATTGGATCTCGATTTGCTACTGCCAGACGTCAACTGGTGAAACCGTCTGAGTTCAACAACCGACCCGAATTAATATATTCTTAGGGACATCGACTTTGAAGATCGCCCCTTACCACCACAAGGTCATCACCAAGCGCACATAGATGATATTACCCTCCGCACCACTGATGACCTTCAACACTTTGACCTCAACGATGCATTTGATATAGGACCTTCCGACGGAATCGGCTCGCAAGACTTCAACGATGTTGACCTTGGAATAGGCTGGGACGACGAGCCGATGAATGCAAGTGACAAAGAACATGAGAATGATAACAATGAGGACATGAGCGTGGACGGAAGTGTTGGCGTCGGTCGCGATGCCCCAGATCGACGGGAATCAATCAACTCTCACCTCATGGGTAGGGACGACGTTGAGATGGAAATGGATATCTTGTCAAACAGAAGCAAAAGCCGGGACGCTTCGGAGCACCCCTTTGGTGCTGACATTGACATGGACTTTCCTGACTTGGGGGGAATGGATCTCGCCGACTTCGGTATCGGTTTTGATGCACCGCCTCCCGTGGATGACCGAGAGAAGACACCTGGTCAAACCAGATCATCCTCTCGAGCCTGTGAGTTATTGATGATGTATACATACTCTGACACAAGCTAATCATGTTGATAGCGTCTCCTCTGAGTGACGTTCCCATAACGCCCCCTCCAGAGGAGAATCTTGAAGCTAACCATGAACCAGCCGTTGAGGTTCTCAAAGGCAGGCGGAAAGTCAGAGAGAAGAAACAGATCATCGATGCTGTTACTGAACTCCAAGAAGGGCCTGGGCCGAAAGTTAGCCGAGGCCGCAACGCTGGTCTTGGCGCACCCGTGGCTAAAGATGTTAGTGATATCCTCACTGAGCAGCATTTCCTACCCCGATCCTCCGTCGTCATGCGTTTGCTGGAAATCCGTGACGACCCTCTCTCTCATTTTCTTCCGACGAAGACAACGCCTAATGGGACCTTCTTCTGCGCTGCGCCACCCGGTTTAGCCCCTGAGCTCAATGAATTGTTTATGCGTCCTATAAATAAACGCAACGCAAAGCGGCGCGCTGCAACCCCGGGAAAGGTGTCCAACAAGCGCGCCCGTGTCGATGGGAGTGAAATTGGCGATAATGAGGAACTTGAGCAGCCTCGTCGAGCCCCAAGCATTGTCCCTAGTATTGTTGTGGGCAGTGAAGCCCTAGGGCGTTCAAGTGTCGGTCCCGAGGGTGGATTCGAGTTTGCAGACCAGGTCGAACCCCCCGAGGATTATCAACTTGCCGTCCCCGAGTTTGAAGCCGCTGCCGGTGGCGAAATCCAACTACTCAGAGCCAGATCCAAGTCCAGCGCGCTATCAGACCTTAGCCGGTTGTCCACCCCAGCCCTTGAGGGTGAATCCTTCGAGCAGGTTGACGAGACCTACGCGGACGTGGAATGCGCTATAGCTATGTTTGACGTCCGCCCCTCAAGTCAGACCCAAGAAAGTGAAAAGGAGGCCGAGGCCACCGATAATGAAGGAAAAGGGTACAGCAGGAATACCGTCAAGGCATTGAGTATCATCAGGAAGGAACTTCGGCCCGCTGCCGATATGGAGACCGAAGACAAGGCACTCAGCTTCCGTAAAATGGCTGACAAGGTTGATAACCACACTTCTCATGGAGGGAATTTATAGCTGATTACTGAATCTTGAAGGCTTCAAGACGTGCGGCAGCCTCATTCTTCTTCGAGCTGCTTGTCTTGGGAACACGGGACTGCATCAAGCTCGACCAAACCGCGCCATTTGAGAATATTGAAATCCGAGCAAGAAACAAGCTCTGGGAGCAACAGCGCCATGGCTCAGTCGCTCCATCACAATCCGCGTCGATGGCACCCTCCCGTCATGCTTCCATTACACCCTCTCAACGGGGCGCTTCCGTGGCCAGATCTATGGCATCATCTCTGCGATTGTAAGTTCAAGTTTTTCGGATGTTAGGCGCAGTATATCCTTGGTGGGATTATCTCTATTCCTTCTTGCTTTGACAACTATACCTCAGTCTATATTACTATATTATCATTTTGCTCTCGTTTTGTAGCCACTGTAGTCGTGAATCAAATGAAATGGCAACCACAAATAGTTTATTTCGGAATAGGCACAGGTACATTCATTTTCGCATCGACGTTGAGCGCAACAACAAATCTGCTGACGAGGTTATACCCCCCTGTGGTTGCGGTGGCCTCCACCAATTGCTGGTCATTTAGGAATTTCCGAAGGCCCGCGAATACGTTGTCTGGGACATGTACGTTCTTGGTGATCCAATCGGTGAAAAGCATTGCGGCGGTCAAGGACGGACCAAGGACTTTGACGACTTTTGGATCTTCCGAAAACGCGGGTGTAAGTCGTATGGCGAGCAATTGCTCTGTGGTCAAGCCTTCTGACCGACCTACGGATTCATGCTGGAGCCTGCACAGAAGGTAGGTAAACGGAACCAGGTTCCCGCGAGGTTTCACCGTACCATTCATAGGACGCATTATTGAGCACAGCAATCCGCAATATCTATCAATTTGGATCAGGAAAATTCTTCCAGCAAGCTGATGGCTCACAAACAACTCGCGCATTTGGCCTGGGAGTGTGTTATTATCCCGAATGACGCCAAAGAAATCGTTCCAGCTCGAGGCTACGGCTGGAGCGTTCAATCTGGAAATAGTAGCGGATCAATAAGTCTGGTTTATTGCCATTGTTCAACTCATACAGAACTCCGTCCAAGTCCAAGAGTGTACCATTTGTCCTGCGCGCACGAATGGAATCCGCTATCTGGTTGGATTCGATGTTAAAGTCGTTTGAGATGGATAGAAGAGATGCCTCACTGGGTCAGTTCCAGGTGGCGGAAATATGTATGGAATGCGCGCGGGAAGGTTGTCATCTCGCGGATTGATACCACGAGCTGGGAGTGTCGCGGATGTGACAACTCGAACGGAGCTGGCGAACAAGGCCAGAAAGAGGGAGAAAAGCTGGGGGAGCATAGTGGGTCGGTCGTACTAGTGATTACCTTCCCATCTCATGTTAAATACGGTTCCAAATTCCACGGTCCGGCTCAGTGTAGTCGATGTACAATTGCATCACACGCCACAAAGTCGCCGATGCAAGCCATCGAATCGTTTATTGAGAATTGGTAAATGTGTGGGCACCTTGTCAAGAATAGAGCCAAGCAATCAATGCACACCAGAAATCAGTTAGCACAGAAACCCAATTGGTTCAGTGAGAGGAAACACCTCAGGCTGCACAATCAAACTATTCAACGCCACATCGGTGGAATGAGATTAATTTAGCCATAAAGTCGGAAGGGGACGGTTCAACATTGGCAGATAAATTCAATTTGATAGATTTCCATCCTAGAAACGAAAATTGAAATACAGATCAAGTACATACATCAGGTTTGACTCCAGGAGGTGACCGTGGAAGCAAAGCCGTCAAGATCATTACTCTGGTTTATGATTCCGTTCTGGCCGACGCTCAGCTGGAAGGTGACCCCGACGGTCGACAAGCTGTAGACGTGAATCGATGATGTGCTGTCGATACTGACGATTTGAGATTGACATGTACTACCCGTCAGGCAAGCTTGGCCGTAGTTCTGTTGGTCAATTTATCAGCTTCATTCAGCGTAAAGACTGTGGGATATACTGTGAAGAAACTGTAGTGCCCGGCACCTAAAGTGCCAGTCCGTGAATATGTGATGCCATCCTGAGAATACAAAATGTAGGACCCGTACCAAAGACAATTATATCAGTTGATGTTACCACGCGGAGGCCCCAAGCCGACGTAGCTGAGCCGCCAAATGTCGGGTCCTTGAATGAGGAATTGATAATGAAGGGGGCTGGAGCGACAGGGTTGGGTTGGAAATAAGGCTATATAGAATATATTGGATATCATAGTAAGAGTGGTAAATGAGATCCTCACACTCTCGGTTTGGATTAGACCCATGAAATGGTTCCTTGCGTTGACCAAGCTGTATTGATATAACACATGATGTTCAGCTGCATTCAATCGACCTATTAGCCATGAAAGTCAGAAAAAATGGATGCCCTTGCCGGCTGAAGAGGTTGTGAGTCGCAAGTTGTGAAAGGAGTAGCAGTACATACCGGTTCCAATCATCCAGACAGGTCCAGCCGATTCTGACAGAATTCCACGACCAGAATATAGAGAGAGTTGGGATGAGCCGTTTCCATCAAGGTCGTGGTCGGCCAGCCAGACCCATGTCCCCTTATCATGCTGTTAGCCTGGGTCGATCGATATGGCGTAGGGCCTACCTCCAAGTACGCGGTGGACGCAGGTGTCAGGTGCAGAGCAAGGAAAGCAGCAAAGCAGTTCGTAGTACCTCCGGCGCCACTGGATGGGCATTGTGCCGTCTCAAGTTTGGTTCCGGCAGCTACGTGGTTTAGTGTTCAACAGTGGCCGCATTGCAAATGGGGAGATAGGCCTCACATCCCCCGAGCCTGTTGGGTCGTCGTTTAGTATCTCCTCCATCCATTCGACGATATTCTCACCTAATATGCGAATCCCACATACCAGCTCCTCCGTTCTGGCCTGATGGTTGCATCACGTTCCACTCAACCACAATAGCTCCCGCGGCTGCGGGGATAGTGAGAATCATCAATATCATCAATATGCGCCAATGGAGGCGGCAGACCTGGGCCGATGGTGCTGAATATGATATCGGTAATCTCAACAATTCCCTGAGAGTTGGTATCGCCGACTTTCACCACAACTTGTGGGTTGTTGAAGTCCTGGAAAGCACTACCTCTTCCGGCGATGACCGACCAAGCCTCACCGACTATTTGTGTTCCTGCTGGGATGGTAATAGTTGAGGTGACGATATATGTACCAGCATCGAAGAAAATAATCTTGCAACCAGCAAACTAGTAAAGAGTGTTTAGATGAGAGTATTTCTTGAGCGTTATCAGTACCTTTGCAAATATAGCTTTGAGAGCTGCGGTATCGTCGGTTGTTCCGTCACCCACCGCACCGTTATCTTTTACGCTGACGAACTGGCCAACGGCATAATCAGCGTATTGAGGGTGCGTCTTCCCGAAAATTTTGCCGCTGCCATCAAGCAACACGGAGGGCTTATTAGCGGCAGATATGCTCCCTTGAGTGAATCTGCCGGTTGGGTTGGTGCCAGTGTATACGTTCCCTTGGCCCCAAGACGCGATCGTTGTCGTTCCGCCAGCCAAGACCACAGCACCTCCAACCACTCCGACAGCAGTGGGGACGTTGGTTAATTTGGCATTGTTGATAACAAGAGATCCACTCAATCTCCCATTGCTAGGTGTCGAGCTGCGGATGAATATGGGGGTATTTACGACAGTAGCGTCGATGATGGCCTCAGCTCCAACAGTCTGGACATATGAGAGATATGGTCTATCAGTAACAGGCAGGACGTACTTGTGTGGCTTGTGTGGTACCACCGGTCGAAAGATCAAACCCAACCTATGCGTTTTTGTTAACTGGTGGAACCATTCACACATGAAATTCTCACAACCAACCTGGCAATTGTTGATATTGATTCCTTGGAAAGTCCACCCTATAATTGAACGTTAGGCATTGCTTGAATGGTCATGGCAAATATATACCCCAATTCCAGATACTAAACACAGCGGTATTGGCGTTATTAATTGTGATATTACGGACGGTGAATCTGGGCAGTGTCAGGTAGAGAATATGACAAGAGCATGAGAGCGTACTGTTGGTTTCCAACCCAGATGCCGAATTTCCCTGAGCAGAGGTCAATCGAAGTCCGGGTTTATGAATCAGAACACACCCCCATTGAATACCATATCTCCCATAAAACCGCCGCTGAAATTGGATTTAGATTGATTCGCTTAGAAGACGAATGCATCCGAACCTCCCGTTCTCCATCCAAATCCCTGCATATGGATTAGCCATACCGTGGAGGAAACGAGGATGTGTTTACCTTGGTGGGCGGTATTGGCTGCGGTTGACATTTGGAAGACGATGTTCATGAGGGATGTGGCTTGGGCGACTTGCCAATGAATACCCGTCCCTTGGTTATTCGTGGCGGGTACACTAGAGGAAATGGGATAACCGTGTGGGAAAGGAGGAAGAACTCACCGCCGAACATCAATGACGAAATTTCGGACTGATCGGAAGCTAGGGTACAAGGATGAGGAGACATTTTCTGGAGCATCTCGCGACGAACAAGTTATTTTGGTTGGTGTAGTACTGTGCACCTCCACCTCCCGGAATATATGGGTCGGCATCTGAACGCTGTGAGTAATGATATCCGGACTTTACTGAGGACGATGAACCGACCAATTACGGCCATCCCGCTAAATGAGGCAGCAGCGAGAAGTGTCGGCGGCGCGCGAGCATCTCCAATGAGTTGGGTGTAATAGTATGGGATGATGGGAGCCGAAACCAAATATGTTCTATCTCGCTATATGAGAGAAATTGCTGAATTCCACAAGAAACCACGCTCACCCTTTTGGGAAAAAGACGATGGCGGGGGTCACTCTGCGGAGGGGGAGGGGGCCGTCAGTTCAATATTTAGGGGGGGGAACCTAAATATACAAACGTTGAAGAAGAGCACCCGCCTCCCCCACAACGGCCACCAGATGTAATTGCAGCACTGAATATATTTAAACCCATCTTATCTAGCATATAGATAGATGGAGATATACTTGATAGCAGCAGTGTCGTCGGTGACTCCGTCACCTCTGGCGCCAAAATCCTATTAATCAATTACATGGGGGGTTGTTTCATGGGAATTGGATGCATGTACCTTCACATTTCGAAAGACTTGATACGAGCTTGGGTTCGCATTGAATGCGGACCTTCCTTGGTGTTTGATCCCCTGTAGCCAGAACGCATCCCCAGCAGCTGCGGTGCCCGCGCCCAGAGGTGCACTGCAAGACGACCCAAGGCCGGAAACAAGTGTTACGGAGGTGATCACCACGCTCAGGGTGAGGGAAAAAAGCCGAGAGAGCATCGCGAGTTGAGGATAGCATTGTGGCCCATGTGGCTTTTATACCCAACACATCCATGAGGGTAAAAACGGGAATACAGGCCCATATGCTCCGGCATTGGGTACCTCGCGGATAAAGCGCCATCTTTGTTCCTCTATACAATATGAACCGTGACAATTTTTATTCCCTAGGGGACCGCGCTGGCAAAAGTCACCTGAGGAACGAATAGTCAAATGCTATTTGTGCAACGGGCAGGTGTTTCAAATAATTCACCCATTGGCGCTTCTTTATCTTGGGACCAGTGTTGGTGGTTGATCGGGTACACGTTGTGTACATCGATGGTGCAGAAACCATAGCACCCTGTGATCCTACCGCGCTGGTGTAGTGGTCGTCACCGATTGCACAAAAGGGTTCAGAGAATCCGGTCCATGTGTAAAGTCCCGAGTTCCAACCAATGGCAGGTGCTGGTTGAGGAGGGAGTCAAGG
>QGOG01013779.1:0-14687 GCA_003313185.1 Collybia sp. MG36
GGCAACATTCTCGCCTGCGACGTCGAGGGGACGATGCGTGGCAGGCTGGCTGATTTGGAGTATGCGAGGAGGTTCCCGTCGACCTCAGGGAGTCCTGATCCGAAGACAGTGAGGACATTTCTGTTGCCGATGAGAGTGACTGATATCATCCCGGCTCAGGGCACCCCTTACTTCATGCCTTTCGAGATACAGAGTCGGCAATATCTCTCACCACCCATCGAAGCGGACGTTCCTTCGGTATATAGTGAGAATGAGAATGAGACCGAGAGCACCCCAGCCCGTCCACCGGTCCGATTCAACTTCCAGCATGATCTCGAATCATTGTGGTGGGTGCTGTTGTGGGTCATCACTCAGGGACTGGACCATCCTCAGTCCCGCGAATTCGCAAGCAAGATTTTCCGGAACCAGCCCGAGCCGCCTGCCGAACGGCAGGATGTGATGATCGATGGACATTATCTCTTGGAGGAGCTCAAGAGATGCCTCCATCCCTCTGTCCGAAGATATGCTGCCTCGCTGAACATGTGTTTGGCACGACTGCGCAGGTCTTATGAACAGCGGGAGCAAGCAAGCCAACTTGACAATCCCGCGTCATTCTCTGAGATTTATAAGGAGGTGTACGGCTTCTTCTCCTTTTGGATGGGCACCGTTGACAAGAATGACGACGTCCCCATTGATCTGCGGTCTCGACCAGGTCCAGACTCCGCGAACCGACCTCGTCAAATTGTAGTTGGACTCAAATCCACGAACCAATCCCGAATCAAGCGCGGGCGCCCCGCGGACAATGATGACCGTTCAGAAGAGAACGATGGGAGCAAGCCGCCTCAAAGGAAGCGCGGGCCTCCCGCGGACGATGATGACTATCAAGAAGAGAGCGATGAGAGCGGGTCATCCGAGAAAAATCATTGTCCGAAACGAACCTGTCGGTAGAGAGATATTGGCGCTGACTTCCCCGGCCTTTCCGTCGTCTACCTCACTACGCCCGCCCTACTACCACAACTATATTTGTCAATACCCCTTAGTCGCGATGAAATGCGCATTCCCTTTTCATCCCGATCTCGTCCAGATGACCACTCATTGTTGCCTTGCTGAATCTCTGTTTGACGAGGGTGTTATCAATGATATCAGCCATTTCACCCTGATGCGAATGACCCACAAGGGCTTGATTGCATCTATGTATATACATATCGGGTATGACAACTCCACCACAAAGCCATGTACACACGCGACACTACCCCGGCACCCCTACTCACGGCAGAGCTTGATTCAGAGTCCATGGTATAGTCTTCCTCCAGGCTCCCAGTCGGTCACGAATTGAGATGCTTTTCTTCAAATAGCCCGAGATACATGACACTGCAAGCTTCAGGCCTCAGGATTTGCACCATTTCTTTGGTACTTTAAGCTTACAGCAATCACCACATACTTGTAGTTCCCCTTCTCGACGAATAATGCGCACTGATAGAATCTTTTCCTGCCATATATGGAAAGGCGGAAGCCAGGCACGTGGTACTCGAACGGATGGGAAAACTTGAATGACAACCCGAACTGACAACGTTGTTTGACGGTGCGACACCGCACCAAACCATTGCAACGGGTTGTGTAATCCGTTGTGCGGATTCGTTGCGGGAACGGTGTAACCTGCACCGTTGAAAGCACTACCCGAGGCATTCCCTGGCCAGGAACGTCGGCATCGGATCGTCGGCCATAGGTTCTTCCCTAACACTTCCCACTCATCAAATCACCCGCTATGGATATTTCATTTACTTACTACCTTATCTTGTCAATCTGGACCAGGCAGAGCATGAGTAGCCTTTGTAACGCTGCATAAAAGATGGCCTCTGCATCTTTTCGAATGTTTATCTTGTGATCCCTGTTTTCCACCCGTTCATTCACGCTCTCGTCTCACTTGAGCCTCACAAGTCAAGCAAGTCAAGTTTTAAGCATTATTGAGAGCAATTCAAGTCTCGCGCGCAGACCTCAAGTCTCAAGATCACCGGGAACAAGCCCCGAAACGGTTTCATATTTGGTGCGTTTTCTGCACGTACCAACTCCTCTTTTTCTGTAGTAGTCGTCGACCGTCCTCCGAGCCTCGCTGGTAAGGACGATCCTCATTTACATGCATTATCACTCCATCCCTGTTCCAGCACTTCAAATCCTGTATTGTGCCGGTTGGATACATCAAGATATTCCAACGCTGTAGATGAGGATGTTGCCGGAACTGGCAGTTCCGGCAACATCCTCATCTGTAACGTAGAGGGAACAATGCGTGGCAAGCTCTCTTCGCATACTCCAAATCAGCCAACTGTGGCTGATTTGAAGTATGCGAAGAGGTTCCCGTCAACTTGAGGCCCAGGGAGTTCTGATCCGAAGACAGTGAGGATCCTCTTGTTGCCTCTGAGAGTGACTAATATCGTCTCGGCTTAAGGCGCTCCTTTCCTTATACCTTTCAAAATATCAAGGCAGCAATATCTTTCATTACCCGCCCGACGACATCATGATGTTCCCTTGGTGGGGTTTGACGAAGATCCCAGTGCTCCAGTCGATCAAATGAAGTGGCGTGGACCCAACTCTGCGAGCCGACCTCGAGTGAAGTGTGGACTTACCTGAGGGTAATAGTGACTACCAACTTGAAGAGAGCGATGGGAGCGAGCCATCCCAGGCATCCGAAGCAACCTTGTCAAAACTCAGTTTTGTGGAGGCGTCGTTGATGTCCCCTGCCTTGCTAGACCCAGCGCGTTTTCTTCCTCACTACCACTCTACTAGTAGCTACAACTACAGTACCCCTCAGTCGCTAAGAACAATGCGCACTCTTTCTTCACATCCTGAATCCTGATCCCGTTCAAATGAGCACCGGTTGTTACCTTGTTGAGTCTCCAGAAGCGCCCGGCTTACTTGGGTCCACCGCGGAACGTGATGACACATGGAGTACATGGAGGGGTGGCTTTGATGCATGTGAGGTTGCTCGCTGAAGTAGATGGCATTATCCCTGATGCTACAGCATGTTTTGCTTGCCCCAGTTGCCAGCCATACTACCACTATCGCCACACCAATTTCTGAAATCGATTTTTCCTTGTATCTAATATCCAAATCCTTGAAATGTCTGTTCCACCTTGACACGAAAGATCCACAAGGGCCCCCACATACCCGGGTATATACATATCGGGTATAACAGCTCCACCACAAAGCTACATACACACGCAACACTACCCCGTTGCCTTCCTCCCCATCTCGCGGCGCACCTCGCTCGCCCACTTGAAGAAATCGCACTTCCAGCGATGATCCACCTGCTCCCTCATCCTCTCCTTCCCCAAGTCATACCCCGGGCCCACCGGACTACACACATCCATCAGCACACAATGAACCCGCACAATAAAGCAACCGCACTCACCGCGCGCAGATGAAAAAGTGTTTTCCCCTATTCGGCCCGGGCTTGTTCACCGTCATCTCCTTTGTGGGCTCGTCGTGGACGGTGCAGCGTGGGGGCTGGAGTGGAGCGAGGAGATGGCCCCATGCTTTGACGCTCTCACCGGCGTCGGCGGCGGTTGGGCTGGGTGTGGATTCCTGGGACAGAGCCAAAGCAAGGCGGTAGTCTGCTTCTTCATCCACAGCAGGGGGGTCGTCGCCGCTGTCGTCGATGATGATGACGGGCGGGCTCTTGCTCCTGCTTTCGCTTTTGCCGGATTTCGGGGTTGAGCCCTGGGACAGCTGGGGTTTGGCGAAGAAGCTGGACAGTTTCGGTTGGCCTGGGCGTTTGTCGGGTGTAAGCTGGGGTTTCAGTTTTTTCAATGTTCTAGTGTCCGTAGCCGTGATCTTGCGCTTCTGGGATGAGCTCGGTACGCTGCTCATTGATATCGTCCCACTTGCAGACCTGACCAGGGGTGCCGGAATGTTCGATACAGGCGTTGGAGGTAGTGAAGTGTCTATTGCGCTCTCGACGGTATCTATGGTCGCTACTGGGGCGGTAGAGTCCATCTGTGGGATGACAGGGCTAGATTTCGACGCCCCACCAAAGAACCGGTCCAGGAGCAGCTGCTTCCCAGAATGCTCATCCCAGAATTGCGCCGCCAATCGAGGTGGGCCGCGCTCCGGTACGTACCCCATCGCATCCTGTAGCGTGATGGTGCTGCCGTCGGGAGCGGTGATCTCATCGTGGAGATCCACATACACGGGGCAGTGGTCGCTTCCCTTGATGTCGGGCTGAATGTCGGCGGCCTTAATCCACGGACGCAGTCCGTGCGTAGCAAGGATGTAATCGATGCGGGTGCCATAGTTCGACTCGCGCGCGGAGATTTTGGTGTTCCAGCCTACTTCAGGTCAGTTCTGCACGGGAAAAAGTCGCAGATGGCATACAAGTGTACATGCCGCGTCTATCGGGCCAAAACTCGCGCACGACATCCGCCATCCCCGCGTCGATCCATTCGCGGAGCCACCGCCGCGCATCCTTGCCCCAGAACCCCTCCTCACCCTGCATCCCCTCCGCGCGCCCACGCTCCACCATCAACGCGCCCTCGCAGTGGTCCTCCACCCCCGCACATGCATTCAGGTCGCCCACCACCATGACTTCCCTGCCCTCGCCCACAAGCCCCCGCACGCGCGCCGCGAGCGCAGTGTGAAAGTCGGCCTTGTACCGCTCGCGCTCCGACGTCCCGGTCCCGTCGTTTGGGCAGTACACGTTGATCAACACGAACAGCTTGAAATCAAGGACCACCGCGCGGCCCTCGCCGTCGATGCTGCCGTAGTCGAACGGAGCATCCGTGTCTGTGCCCAAAAGGACGTGTGGTGGGTAGCCCTCTGGCTGTGAGACGCGTTCATCGGGGACGGGAGGTTTTAGGGGCAGCAGGATACCAGTGATGCCTTCTTCGGCTTTCAGCGGGATCACGGTGGCGTGACGAGTGTATGTCGCGACTCCCGAGTAGCCGGACTTTTTAAGAGGAAAGGAAAAGAAGGCGTGAAAGGACGGAGGGACGGCCACGGGCTTGGGGAGCGTGGGGCGGCTGGACTTGACCTCTGCAGGACGCGTGAGTGTGTGCAAACGACATCTGCCGGGTACGCACCTTGGAAGCAGATGATGTCGGCACCAAGATGCGCGAGGATGTCGTCGTGCGTTTTCAGAGTATTCCAACTGCCCGATGCTCAGGCTGCTGGGCTAGGACACGCCAGAAGTTGGGAGCTCACGGGTGGTACTGGGGTATGGTGCGCACGCCATTCTGCGCGTTTTCAATGAGTGAGAATTGTATAGGTTAGTGTGTGTGGACGTACAATATTCCAAGTGAGAATCCGCATGATGGGATTGCACGAACAGCCATACAAGCCACAGGTAAGAGACAGTAAAACTTCAAGTTGAAATGGTTCGCGGAAAAGCTGGCATGTGTGACAATGGCCTTGGATACAAACAGCGGCAATCTTTTCTATGTATGACGTCATAGCACGACTGGCACGTGTACTCGATATGCTTGAGCAACGAATCTGCCTACACTACTAGTGCTTAGTAGTAGTACTAGGTATGTCCCGCTAGGCGGCAAAGCGACGGCGCTCACGCACTCGAACATCATACAGGCTGTCAGGGAAATTACTATTAGCACACTTTAAAGTGGTTAACGATGGCGTGGGCGTGGTCCACCAGGATCTGACCGCGATTCAAGTGAGGTTACACTCATCCGATCCGCCAGCTGCTATCCCCGCGAAGATATGACAGCAAATGCGCAGAGACAAATTGCCACTGGGATGCCCTTCATACTCGTTGCTATCTTATGTTGTGTTTTGCATAGCTTCCTGGTAACACGAAACCAAACCACGAAACCAAAGACATTTATTATATGATTCAGTGAAACTGCGCTCTGTAAGCACATATTCCTTGAAACCCATTTATAACGGGCAAAGGCCGCCCTTGCGGAAACATCTACAATCTAGGTGAGCAGCGCATTGTTTCGAGCGTCGATTCGACTTACTGGCCGCCCAAAGAGGTGATCGGCCCGCAACACATAAACCCAGTCGGGCCTGGCGCGAATGATGGTTAGATATACATACGGAAGTAGTCATACTTTAATCACAGCTCTGAAACAATCGTGTGAGATTGCATACTTTAACGATCAAGAAACACTTACATTGGCTTGAGAAATGTTGCCTGGGACCAGCAAGAAGAGTCAACACGCCAAGCGGTGCCTATGGACGACTCACAGTGCACGATTGGGGTTATTTGGGGGCTGGGCATAGCAGAGACGCTAGCTATGAAGAGCGCAAGGACGAATGAGAGCTTATTCATTGCGTTTGATGTTGACGGGGGGATGTCGATATGTTTCAGTCGCACTGGTATTTATCTTGAATTCAGCAGTTCTATTTTTGAAATGTCATCCAGGTGCAACCCTGCGTTTGATGTGTTCCGGGAGGCGATTGGATGGTGATAGGGAGCCGTCTGCGTCGGGGTCGCTGATAATACATACATATGAATATCGATCTGAGCGTTCAGCGCAAGCGCGGATCTAGTCAGGGATGGCGATCCTAGTGGTGACGGATGATTTGATGAGACTTTCCCCAAGGTCATTCCCCACTGCGTCGGGACGGATAGAGCAAAGGAAAATGGAGAAATGACACTGTGAGATAATGTCTCAGGGAGGTACGCCGAGTAGTCAGCGCCTTAGGGATATAGATACTCCCATCGTATTCATGATGTGTGGCGTCCACGATCTTGGGCGCGGATGACTGTATGTGGTATCCAGGTTTACGAATATACCTCCACCCCATTCGGTCTGATCCGTCGGAGAAAGTGCAATGGAGGGAAATAACACCCGAGTTGTTTTCGGGGCTACATTTGAGCAGTGGATTAGCTAAAATATACAACAGCGGTACGGCACCGTCAACGATCAGATATATATCACAGCGCCGGTATATGAATATCTCCACTGGCCACCGTCACGGGTCGTTTCCCCTCCCGGCCTAAGCCTGCCGCCCGCTCAGCCTCCTCGATTGTGTACGCCGGTTCCTTGAGCTGTTTGCAGCGTCTTTTATGGACTTTGCTCCGCCAGTGCGATTGTAATGCAAAATCCGTCTCATAGTATCTATGACAAAATGAGCGAACAACGCGATATGGTCCGTGAAAACGCACTTTGCGCACTCCACGCAGTAGTGTTGAGCCAGACCTGGTTTCTCAAGATCGAGAGGTTGTGCTTCCAAAACAGCTCTGTTCTATAAACCATTTCCTTGAGATGAAGTGCAAGCTGATCGAGACGCTGGAGCGTACTTTTGGGTCGAGGTCTATGAGCTGTATTTGGTCCAGATCCCGTGTTCGGACCTGTCGCCGTCAATGTTGAGCCAAAGTCGCTGAGAATAAAGTCGCAGTACCCTTGTCCTGGACGCTCTGTGGACATCCCGCCGAGCGTTGTGCACCCGTGAGCGGCGTAAACGTCCCATAGTTTGTCACGGTGGTCGAGAGCCAGCGATTTGCAAGCGGATGAAGATAATGCAGAGGGCGTTGCCAAACAGGACAACACATGCCCGAAATCTGAACCGCTTGCAGGGCGTCTTTGCGACATGCTATTCTTTCGGGAGCAACTCTTGCTAAGGACCACCGTGGCATGTTCCCTCCGACGAATCCTCACTGTGGGTGGGGGCGGCCCCCAACACCGCTGTATCGCGACGGGTAAGAAAGCACGCTCATCACTCTCTTTCCAAGACTCACAAACCAGGCATTGAGACATCAAGCATCAAGCCGAAACGGTCAAAGTACAACATTGTCAAACGTGTCGTGTCTACCCTTGACCCTCTCCACCTCCAACTATCCGACTTTGTCGACCTGTCGAATGCCGTACGACCGACACTGACCTTACCCGGCATGGAACGACCCGGGCTGAAGTCCAAGATTGCACTCTTCTATCACCGCGATGTCACTTCACTCTTCCCCAACAACACACGAGGATTCTTCTACTTCCATCGCCCACCAGGTCTGCCTATCCTGGCGTCCGGGCTCCGATTTCGTGTCACGCCCGGCACGGATCCCTCTCCCACAAATTTCGAGGCTGGAAATGACCTCCTGATCCCCCTCGGCCTCCCGTGGCAGATCCCGTTCCCCGCCATCGCCAAGTGCTCATTCACCAAAGGCCTGCGGGGCCACCTTCTGCGGAGCGGCGCCATCACACAATCCCAGGTGGATACCTGCCGCCGACAGTTCGAGGACTACCTGCCCGTACCGTACTATACGCTATACACCCTCGACCAACCATTCCCTGTATCTTTTCGCGCGTCCGTGATTAATCTATGCGTGGTTGGTCGCGAGGAAGTATTCCGGACCAAAATCCCGGACCCATTCACTGACAAACGCAAACGCCCGGATGGGAGTTTATACCTCCGACCATATGGTGGTACGCCTCTCCCTGTTGCACCCCAACATTAGTCGACTGATAGTGGGTTTTAGGATCAGCCCTTGCCCAGCTAAAAGTATCGACCCTCCCTGAGCATGCTGGCCGCAACATTCTCATCATGGAGATCCTGAAAATCACCCAACCTGTCACATGCGCGATTCCTGGGTATGACGGCTACATGCCATGGCCGAAGGAGGGTTCGCTGCTATACCACCGTAGCGTCTCAGGCCGCGGGGTCCGCTCGCAGCTCTGGGTTTGTGATATCGATGGAGCGTCGAACGCGTCAATAGGCCTCAGGATGCTCCGTGATATCTCGTCCTCGCGGACGTTGGAACTTCAAAAATAAAGAGTATTAGATATGCACTGCATTGTGGGTGGAGATACTACAATTGATATCCTACACAAACCTGTGCCTCGTTCCAAAATGATGCTGGCGTCCAGGGGTAGGGCACGCACCACTCAGTTGGCCGGGTGCCTTCAACACTGTCACTCGCCCACGAGGCCAACTCGCCGGGGTACAACGTTGACTTTGATAATGCTTGAGGGTGGAGAGAGCGAGGACATGAGGATGTATCTCAGGAACAGGCGAGGGTACGGCAATGGCACCACCATCGAAGAAAGGATCAACTGGCAGAACACAAAAAATGCACATGAAAGCTCCATTCTCACCATGCTCCTCAGCTGCTCCTCGGTAATTTCCATCATAGTGACAACCAAATGAAAATGAAATGCGTCCCCGTTAACCAGACCCTTCAAAACTCGGGCGAGAATGAGCTAAAGGGGCGCCACTCTAGCCTCCTGTTCACCAGTCATCGTTCGTATATTGAATAGACTGCACGGAACATAGCAGGGTTAGAAGAGTTACAGATTGATCACCACCAACATCATGAGTTTTTATCGTACAACTAAAACTCCCAAAATACCACCACGACATTAGCCAAACAAGCCACTGACCACTCCTCCGATCCTGAATCAATGCGGCCAAAATTTCAGTAAATAATTCCCATGGAGGTGAATGCAGTCACTCACGCGCCCTTCACATCGGCTACCAGCCCATACGCTGGCAATGGACCCGTCCCATTGGCTCGAATTTTGTCTTTGAATGTCTTGTCTCTGAGTTCCTCTTCGATAGGCGTCAGTGTCGCCACGACGCCACTGTTCGCTTTGGCATTTTTCAAGATCGTTCTAATCCCCTCAGGCCATAACTTGGGAGCTTCGCTGAACGTTTGTTGGAATGCTGAAGCATGGATGAGCTCAGCGGCACCATTGTGTGGTGCTGAGAGCGTGATAGAATTGGTGCGGGGACCGGGGATCAAGTTGTTCATGCCGGGATCATGCGGGCGAAGGTTACCCCATGGACGATATGGTTTAACTAGATCAAAGAATTGATGTTGGGTACATAATAAACCGCAAAGGGAGTGGGCAACTGACACGTAAAATCTTTGACAATAAAATTCAAGTCGAGGCTGAGCATATCTTTCACGTTGGAAGCCATCCAGACGAGTGACACCACACCAAGATCGGAGGCCGGCTACACGCTTCCTTCAGCAAATCATAGAGAGGCAGTGTAGATCGACCCACCCATCCGCCTCCAACATCAGTGTGCGAGCCTCCGAACCATACCTGCCTTACGGTCTGGCCAGGAGCTGGCTGATGACTCGCATCGAATTTCCATCTATGAATACTTAGTGTCACAAAAACAACGAGAGTTGGATAACCAACTTGGTGACTGGGAATGCTGCGCGATTCTCACTAGTGATCACTCAGTAAATGGTATGAATTTGATATAGCCAACGCACTTGAGAGCCATAGCGTGATAGGCGTGTTCGATGTGAGGGCCGAGGTATAGGTCGGTGAATCCGAAAAAGTTCTACACCTCAGCGTCAGTGATTACAATGAAAGATATCATGATCCCACTTACAATCTCCTTGGGGACGAAGCCAGGAACACCGAAAGCCCCTAGAACAAAATGTCAATATTCTATACGATGGGCAACCAGCAGAATCCATACCAACGGTATCAAACACCCCCAGGACGCGGATGGAGAATTTATCGGTTACATTCTGTCTTTCCCAGTTTCTTTTCTTTTCTCTCCACACCTCAAGGTATTTATCAGCTTTGATGCGATCTGCCGTTCCTGGTCGTGCGCTTGCGAGCTGGTAGCTGGAATCATCTATATTCAGTCACAGAGTCCAGGAATGACTGGGTGGAAACCATACTGCGCGTAAATTTCCCAGAAGGACTCCATGTCTTCCTTTCCCAGATAGCCGATATCACCAATGAGGGCTGCCGTCGTTCGAGCCTATTTGATTGTGAGGATTCGTGTATTCGACTCAATTAGCAACCCACAGTGTAAGCGCCGCGACTGAAACCAAAGATATACACCTCGTCGCCTGGCTCCCAGTTGCGCGCGAGGAACGAGTAAGCCTAGTAGCTTTGTTTCCCAACCTGAAAAAAAAATAGCTAATGCTGTGAACTTACATCCCTAATTTTGGTGGCCAATCCAGCGCTAGGAAAGTTACGCTCAGGCAAGCGTATCGGCCGCCCAAACCCAGCACTCACCCGGTCCCACTGAAAGGGGATCATTAGAAAACACTCCAGAATGTCAAGTGGATGTTCTCACCCTTGAACAATTGATTTGAATAAATTTGTGAGAGGTAAATTTGACGCCGCCCAGTCATTAGTTCCAACACCGGATTGACTGAACATATACGTTTTAAATAATCAAATCGCGTTTGAGATGGATCGCATTCTTACTAGGACACAATCTGATGGATATTGTTCTGGTCGTGCTATTGGGAAGCCAGGTTAGTGGAAAACATGACGAATCCAAGCTGATGAGCCGATAAACTTACACGGTTCACCGCTCTTGCAAGCTTCCAGATATTGGTCCCCTTTTCACGGTCTGTCACTACATTACCATCTTGCCAGGTTCCTTGTCACGATCATGAGGGCAATGCTGTAAACGCCGAAGGAAAATGACATTACCATCCAAACACAAGACCAATTTCTTCTTTGTTGGCGGAGACATGTACGATGATGGGATAGAGTTGCTGTGAAAAAGTCATGGGAGTGATCGTCCATTATATACCACCCAGCGTTCCTCTTGTGAAGATGCGATGGGGACCACAGGGTATAATTATTCCTTGAAGATCCTAGTGGAAGGATTCATTGAACTCCGTCCTTGGAATCAGCGAGACGCCCAAGTCGATCATGCGAGCAGTGATTGATGATCCACTATCAAAATGCTCCCACACTTACCCCCTTGCGAAGGCGTGGCAAGGCCCTTTCAGTACTAGTACGATGTCCAAGTCATTGTTTCCAAGAGTCCAGAGATTAGAATGGACGGATAGGTATGGAAGAAGACTGATAAGAAAAACATTACACTAGCGCCCATCATTTCATTGTCAGGGTCTGAAATCAATGAGCGCCCAAAACTAGGAACCAGGCTGGGGGGGCTGCGATGCGATGAAGTGACGGGCCTTGAGGCGGACCCTGGAAATGTAAAATGCTCTTATCAGTTTTCTATTTCTCGATAAAATAGCGCTTCGAGCGTCTTACTGGTGCTGAAAGGCCTCGCCACGCCCTCACAAGGAGGCGAGTGTGTGAAGGTTTTGATAGCAAATGACTGCTCGCAAGCCGAAGAGACTTCAAGTTCGAAGCTCCCACAATAAGTACCGGCGTCTAGTAAGAGAACCCCCGAAAGCCTACCCAAACACATGATCAGAAAAAATCGCCCGTCCGGTCACGGACACAGTTCTCAATTGTTGTGCGGATGAAGCCAGGGATTTGATGTTCGTGCCAAAAGAAATCCTGGATTTTGCAAGAATCTGACCGGGCCCCAAAATTCCAAACCTTACCCGGACGGCAGGAGGCCTTAGTTCGTAGCCGAAAAATCAGGATGGGGCACATAGGCACCATCAGCAGAGGAATACGAGTTCCGTGACGGCGTGCCCGATATTCCTTGGAATCACCCAAATTGGGCGTTCTCGGGTTAGCTTTCCGTCGCTTCTGTTGAAGGTTGGCGGCTGCACACGGGCTCGCTGCATGAGCCAAGGCTGGTCTGAGGCGATTGAGGGCGGCGCACATGATCAAACGCCTGATTCGGTTCCAGGCGGGCCGTGGGGACAGTGGCCGCGATCGCGTGGGCGGCTCCGGTACTGGAATTGCTCAGGCCAGTTGACGCACGGTTGAGGCCTTGTAATGAACCAGATATTTTGGCCAGGATAATTGATCAGGCCGAAACTGAAATTTAAGATAGTGCTATTCCCATAAAATATTGTCTAACAATATTATTCTGCATCAAACACACATGAGGACCTACTCTATTGCGATCCCGGGCGGCAGCTGTTCTGTAACCAACATCTGCATATCATGCTCCGGAGTGATAACTACACCGTCATACACCTCGGCGGGCCGCCACAGGTCGGGCCCTACATGTACAATTCGCGAGGTGCCGCACCTTTCCAGCCGCCCCGGCCTAAAGCCAAGCAGCATGAACTTGGGCTCACGGTTCTTTGCGACAGCGATATTGATTGAGCGGATATCGCCGTGGACGAGATCAACCGCGTGCAGCCCGGCGAGGGCATTACGCAGTGCGTGGTGTAGCTCAGGTTGGTCGGGGCGCAGTGCTTTGTAGCTGGGGTCATAGGGGGTATTGAAGAGGTCGACGTACTCTCCGTCTACCCGATCCATGACGGCCATATGCCGGTGCGCCGCGAGAGAGTAGCGCCGCACAAACTTGAGGCAGACGCCCGTGTGGTCGGGAAGCTCACCAAAAAAGACCAATTTCTCATCCAATCGAGATGTGTACTGAAATTCGCAAGCATCCTGTGGAGCCAGTAAAGACGCGAAGCGCGTCGGGTATGGAAAGAGTTTATCACACGAGACGAGCGGGAGGAGGCGGTTCTTGACTTTGGGAATAATGTCTGTATCATATTCCCGCAGTCTCTCGATTGCATTCTTGAACGCGCCGAGCTGACACGCAGCCATGGATTTCAACGTTGTGTCGGATCGATGGAAATGAAATGAGACAACAGCCGACAGGACCTGCACGTTGGTGCGGTTGTTGCGCGCAGCCCCCAAAGTAAAGGTGAGGACCTATGCAAGACCGTAGGGCAAGACACTTGAGTAAGGTGGGGGACGAACCAGGAATTATGAGAAGGATGCACGAGAGCGGTGAGGCTGGGTAGCCCTATAACTGGTGCCTCGTCGATTCCAGGTAGTGCAAAGCCGCTTGAGCATACGGATCGGCAGAACCAGTGCCCACCTCGTTCCTGATTTTAGCAATGGAACCTTTCATGACTGATGTCCGCGTCAGTGGTGTAGGTGGAGAACTCCCCGCAGCTGAGTTGCATGCATATGAATCTCATGATCCGAAAATAACTGAATTTTATTTTGCCGTGAACGATCGTCTGGATAGAAGTCCGACATGACCTGAGGCATATAGAAAACTAGAGTATTGTCCTCGCGTGTTGGAATATGTGCCTCACACTCGTCGATGAATTTACCGAATATGGGATGCAGAAGTGTCACTGGAGTTGGCGGAGAAACGAAGTACGGACTGTGATAGTGTATTGCGCGCTTGGGATCGGCTTGATGCTACGAAAATTGTGAGGATGTCCCTCACTTGAGGGCCATTGGCCGGCAGTCTTGGACAAACTGAGCTCGGGCTCCCGGTCGGTTTGTAGCAAACCGCGGTTGCGTGTTTGAACAAAAATATGGATCGGGTCCCTAGACAGGCCCTCACCATCAAAATGCTGATGAAGTTGCCACAGGGCCTTGTAGCAGTCCCTTCTTTGGCCGAACAAGGCGAGCGTCAGAACCGTCGAAGTGAACAGTGTTCAAGGCTTCTGCAATGTGATTTTCAGGAAAACGGGAACACTTCCAGAGGATCAGGTTGGATGGACTGAAGCTAGCAAGGATATTAGGATGCTCGAGTTTGGTCAAGTTTTTGAGTGTTACGACTCTTGTGTCTTTAAGTATTTATTTCCATCAGACAATGATTGTTGTTGGCTCCAATTTCACTGCAGACATTGCACGACGGTATAAAAGAGGAAGATTGTTGATGATGAAGAGATGTGGTTCTGAATAAACGATGGATTGATTGACTTCAAGATTGCTTCGATGTCATCCAAATTAGCCTCAGCCAATCACGAGGCTGGATTGCATGTGTCCTCGACAGTCTGACACTGACAGACAGCTCAACGTTCACACCATCCTCGACTAAAGAACCAAAGAAATTTTTTCAAATGGGACTCTATCCTCTCAGTACTCATGGCGACCTCCAGTACCCAGTGTGTCATCTAGCTTGATCACTCGTGCCATTACGGTGCT
>QGOG01013827.1:0-19061 GCA_003313185.1 Collybia sp. MG36
GCACTTCCCTGAATGCGCTCTTATGGCCGGCCACAACTTGAAAGGACCTCCAGGGCGCATTCCCCCCTCAGATGCGCGATCACCGGCAGCCGCTAATCAGTGACCTCCGTTTCTTGGTTCACAATGCTGCGAAGTTCAACGAAAGTAACCATGCTAAATGAGCTGAGCCTCCTTCAAGTTCTAGCGGTTCCGAGCAGTAAACAATCAAAAAAAATCATATCCCACTATTTTTTTTCAAGGATCCTGGTGGGGTGAAAAGAATTAATTTCCATGTATTTATTCAAGTTGGAGCTCGCTATCGAGGAATTCCGAATAAGTATGAATATGACGAACTGCGGCGGTTGGCATTCATGCGGCGGCGCTGAGTCACGCTATGTAATAAGAGTCAGCGTGACCACATCCAGCTGAACCAACACCATCCCCTCTCGAGTCCCAAGTTGTGGTTTTTGGAATTTCTTCGCATCAGCCAGAGAACAGCCCAAGTACACCGACGCGTCAACCAGCCAACCTTCACGCATAAATCATGCTGATTAAAGTCAAGGCAAGGTGGCAATCGATGGTATCGGGACGCGCTGAATTGACCGATTGTATGACAGACATTGACAGGCAAAGAGGTGCAGTATTATCATCCTCGCAATCCCTCAAAAATATGAACGTAGCCCATGGCTCTAGATTGAACTCGACATCGATGCGGATGACAAGGTATGCCACTCGTACCCTCCGAAAATAGCCCCATTGATCAGTTGTAGATCACTCGTATCAAGGAGAAAGTAGAAGAGCAATCCGGAGTACCACCACCACAGCAGCGATTAATTTTTGGAGGAAGACAAATGTTTGCTTGTGCTCATATTCATTGTTCGGGCACTGATTTACGGTGCAGGCCAGACGACAAGACAGCGAGGGACTTCAATATAAGTGCAGGAGCCGTGTTACATTTGGTGTTGGCACTGCGTGGTGGCCGATGAATATCTCCCCTCATGATATCGTAACTCTTCAACTGTTCTCGATGCATCACATACAACTAAATCAATGTGCTATTTCCTCATCTGCGTTGAGGTTTGTGAGACGAGGTCGGATCCACCTATCCCATTCCACCTGTGTCACCCACCCTCTGGCCTTGGGCTCCTACACAAGAAGCGATATTCCGCCGTGCGCATAACCCATGTGATTCTGTAGCGCCTGCGTAATTGGCCCTCTGATCAGCCGAGTTCTCCATCTCAATGTATTCGGAAAAAGCACGGTACAAGAAATGAAACCCCAAGATGGTGCCGTCATGGGGGGCATGCTATATATACATACTAATTCGATTTTCATGCCATCTTGGAAAGATGTTTCGTTTTGCTTTTTTTCTCATATCATCTGCGTTGACAATTCTTGCGACGCCAACAGCAACCAGTGTTCATTTAGCAGTGGGCCCAAGTTGTGGTGGGTTCTCTGGAGCTCCGGCTGATATCAATGCGGGTCTGGGACCTCTAGAATCCTATACAACCATTGTATCGTTTGGGGTGAGTTGGATTGATCTGAGCTTCCTGAACTTATAATCGCGTTCATGCTCAGGATTCCTACACGGATGGAGGCGTTCATGATGGATCCCCCCTTCTCCCAGCGATTCTGGACCCACCAAATCCTATGGCCGGAGGCCGACTTAGCAATGGGCCTATCTGGGTTGAAGATTTAGCGACAAGCTCTGGTGCGGCACTGAAAGACTATGCGGTTAGTATACACCTCATTCCATGTGTATCTGACTGAGGCCGTTCAGATGAGGGGTGCAGTTGTCGACCGCACTATGTGGCCAAATTTGAGCCTCCCGAAAGCTAATGATTTCGTGGGACAATGGAAGCGGAGCTCTCTTTCATTCTGTCTCATCACTTACCCCTCTACCAACAGTGAATCTTTTCATTGGCCAACCGACCAGATATAACCCCGACGCAACGCTATATGTATTATTTTTTGGAGCTGGGTGAGCCAACACAACTTGAATACACCCGGTGGTCATATCTGACATACCATATCAGCGATTTCCAACAAGCCAATGGTGGGCTCGTGTTCATCGTCGTAGCTATCGCACTAATACTCCACTTCAGGGACAGATATCACTAGCATTGCTCAAGAATTCATCTACAATGTTCTTGCGCTCACCTCATCCCCAATATTCGCCCGTAATATACTTGTCGTCGACAACTATGGTCGGGGTGTGAAGAGCCCAGCGGGGGATGCGTACAAGCAAACCGTCTTTGCAGGCCTCAACTCTATCCACACCCTCATCGATGGAGTGAACATTGCCTTTGCTGATCTATCCCGGATCTGGTATGGTGTTTTGGGGACAACCCCGGGATATGAATCATTCGGATACACGAGCTCCGGAGCTTGTACGATGAATGATACCACCACAGTTGGGTCGTGCTCCGACCCCGATCATACCTTTTATTGGATCCCCAAGTGCGTGTCGCCACTTGCTTCTCCTTGACCCACTCTGATTAGAAATTCTAGCATGCCGTCTATGGCTACACATCGTATCATGGCCGATTATATCAGACAAGTCTTGAGCCAGTGCCAAGTATCTTAGTTGCATGAAAGTACTGTGTATGGCGAGTACCTGCCTGCTATTATTAGATATTATCATGGCAATCACACTCGGTCCACAAGACCGTTGGAAAATTTTATTCGACAGTACCCCCCTCGGAAGTTGTCGCACGCCATGATGCGTGCACAACACAATCAATCACTCTGGTGGGAGAGATAGTGTTATGCTTGATCCCCCACATAGAACTGATCAAAAGATGGTACCATGGGCCTCAAACCTCTACCCCGGACTCAGTCGTTTAAATGTCGCGGATTTGAATCCAACATCTCAACAGTGTCCGGCCAATTGGTTTATACATATTACATTCATCAGAACTTCGACGCCATAATCCGTCTTGGCACTGGCGTTCCGATTATTTTCCGTGGTGTACTTCCTATCCTCTGTTATCAATGGGGCTAATTCGATATACTCATACCTCAAGGCTAACACATGGCGCCTCATTTCGGACATCTGTTCTAGATTAATCGGTAGTCAGACGTATAACGTCGATGGGCCGGTGCAATGTCACCTAAGGAGGTTGAGAGATTCCGATCCACTTCCACCGGCGTTCATCAAATCGAAGTATATGGTCTTCCCCATAGTCCATTCCGGCCGTATTGAATACCCCAGGACCATTCCCACGGAGAAACATTGGAGGAATGCAATTTGATGTCAGATGCGCGTATCTCCACTCGTTTCTCCCCCGTCGCCACTCATAAGGTGCGGGGAAATCTTTTTTTTTGTGGTTGCTCAGTAACACCCAGGTCCACGCAATGGCCACAATAGCAAACGATGAAAATCAGAAAAAAGCTCCCCTTTCTCTGTCAGATCCTGTGGTGACGAAGTTGGCTCAACAAGATACCACGCCGTGGTATCGTAAACCCAACCTACGTTTGTTGTACCTAATACTCTTTCCAACATGCATCGGCGTCGAGATGACAAGTGGGTGCGTGTCAAATCTTATCGAGCATTAAATTGTTCCCTCACATCAGCATAGTTTCGATTCTTCGATGATGAATGGCCTTCAAGCAGTAGACTCCTGGGTTACCTGTGCGTTGACATCAGTAGACATCACATACGTGCCCGAATAATTGGATCAATACTAGTCTACCACTCGCCTCGCTCCACGTTGCTTGGCTTGATGTCAGCGATTTACTCGCTTGGTGCAATTTGCGCCCTCCCCCTTGTTCCGTGGGTTACGGATACATTAGGCCGTCGCCGTGCGATCCTCTTTGGGAGCATACTGATGATCATCGGTGCTGTAATTCAAACGGCCTCCCAAAACTGTATGGGTTTTTCTTTATCTTACCGTGGTAGTTGATGACATTCATTCTGCAGTTGCCATGTTCATCATTGCGCGTTTCATCTTGGGGTTGGGAATCCCATTTGCCATCGTTGCAGCCTCATCGCTAATCGGAGGTGCGTCGTAGCTATTGCTTATTATCTACTGCTGCTAAACTTTTCTATAATTAGAGCTGTCGCATCCAAAGGAGCGGGCGATTCTTGGCTCTCTTTTCAATTCCTGCTATTTCATCGGTGCGTTTGTAGCCCTAGATTCTCCTCCACCTAGTCATAGCTTACTATGACACACCCAGGCTCCATCGTCGCCGCTGGCGTGACCCTCGGTACCTTTGCTATGCCCAGTGACTGGGGCTGGCGTATCCCCTCCCTCCTTCAACTTACCCCAAGTAGTCTGCAAATTATGTTCATCTATTTCCTACCTGAATCACCGCGTTGGCTCATATCCAAGGGCCGCGGCGAAGAGGCATATGGGATTCTGGCGAAGTACCACGCAGAAGGCGATATGGATTCTGAATTCGTCAAGGCAGAATATGCCCAGATTGAAAAGACGTTGGAGATCGAGCGGGAGACTTCCAAGATTGGATGGCGAGAACTGGTCGCAACATCTGGAATGAGGAAGCGACTGTTGATTGGAGCTTTCGTTGGGCTTGTAACCCAATGGAGCGGGAACGGGTTGACCTCGTGCGCCTCCTGGTTCACTCTTGTTTCAGATAATTCCTGACCCCCTCATGCTCTTAGATATTTCCTGTCCCCCATTCTCGAAAATGTTGGAATTCATGACAATCGTACAAAAAACCTAATTAACTTGGCAAACACTTGCTGGGGGTTCCTCAACGCTACTGTTCTCGCACTCACAGTATCGAGATTCAAGCGCAGGACGATGTATTTGGTAGGCGAAATAATGTCGTGCTGCTAAATTCTCACCTTCCGTCATAGTCATGCACCATCTCGCTGCTTTTGATATTCTCGGGCTGGACGGTAGCAAGTGCGAAGTACGCAATGACCAAAAGTCAGGGTTCTTCACGAGCTGTCATTGCGTATGCCCCCAATTGATGTGCCGGTATGTATTGACCATGATTGTAGATTCATCTTTCTCTACAGCCCCGCGTATAATATGGCCTACAATGCACTGACATACAGTACGGCCGGTCCCTTTCGATGATATTTTTTGGACTCACGCACAAACACTAGCATTCCTCGTGGAAATATTCCCCTTCCATGTTCGTGCCAAGGGTATCACAGTGTTCCAGTGGTTTAGTCGGATGGCTGGGTTCTTCAATCAATTTGTGAATCCTATTGGGATTGCCAACGCCGGTTCGTCGTCCTCCATCGAACGTTCACTACGGGGCTAATCGAGAACTTGAATCCATTAGGATGGAAATATTACATTAGGTCTGTATCCATGATTTGACCTGGTCGAAATAAACTCACATACCAAAGTTATTGCGTCTTCCTGGCGTTTGAGGTCGTATTTGTTTACTTCCTCTTCCCCGAGACATCGAACAGGACACTTGAAGAGCTATCCTTCCGTATGCCATACATTGTCCCACTCTTGAACTCTTCCTGACCAACCCAACAGTCTATGAAGGTGACCAGCTGCAAGAGCAAAAGAAATGGATGCAGAAGGAAATTCATGGCAATGAGAAATCATCAGAGCACAACTCTGAGCACAAGATGGAGGCACCCACTCATTCAGAACATCTAAGTTGAAGGTGGTGATCCATTGCTCAGACATATTGTAGTACAAATGTATTATTGTTTTGAAAGTTACATTGAGCAGAGTGCAGAATACAAAAAGTGGTATTCCATCAGACAGACGCTCGACTCGCTGGCTCATCCCAAAATTGGCTCTTGCGAGCACAATCAGAGACGAGCCAAACTTCATCGAGGCTGCACATGCATGCAGCCATGTTCTCGGTATAACGAGTGAGCGCGGAGGTCATCGAGTGGAATTGAAGAAGCGGCATTTGTAAAAATGCGAGACTCGGTCAGTTTCTATAAAATAGATCCTGATGAGTATGTTCTGAGGAAATCAGGATGTTTGGGCGCCAGTATTTATACCCTGGAGGATGGTCTGTGCGCGAGCAAGCACGTGCTGATGATATCCTAATCGGGATCACCGCCCTCACCACTCATGGAGCAGACATCCGAGAGCTAATCCTAAGCTAATCCCAAGCGCTAAGCGCTTGCGTCCTTTAACCAACACGACAGTCTTGCGCTGTGAGAAGGTACATATTCAGTGTCAATTGCTGTTATCCGTTGAAAGTAGCGACTTCTTCGTCCATTGCCGAGGTTCGCTTCTCAAGTGCCAGTCATCGACGATGGACGAAAAAATCGCGACATTCCAAACAGGGGGCCACGAGTGTATCGTCGAGGGTTATGGTGATCATCACGCATCATGGCTCAAGGGATTAGCACCTTCAAAGAAGCGGACAGATGCCCTCTGCCTGCGTAGCAAGGGGCTCGTAGACTCAAGAACTCAACACAGAACTAGACTGCTAAATACATAGGTTTGTGATGATCGCAACCCCAGGATACATCATGGCAAATTCCTACCCAAATTGATCGCGTCCGCGACCTGGCTGATATTCGGCCGGTTGAAAGCGTATCTGAGTAGATGGACACAGCCCAACCCGACGATTAATCCCATGTCCAAAAAGATCAGGTGTATGACCTTCACCTTTCGTAGCTGTCGATGTAGACGTCGTCTGTGCTACATGTTGCTTTGAATGCTGGGTGATTGAACAGCCTTTGAATCCATTCACTGAATTTCCGCCCTGCAGGCATTTCAAACCCTCTGTAATGTTTCAATACATTCGCTGCTCGATACAGCCCTATTTTTGGTGTTGGCATAAGCGAAAATTGTGCTGATCCCAGTGTACTCACATGGCCCAACCATCACGTCGGTCCAACCAAGATCTCCATCCTTGAGCCAAAGGCCCAACCCAACTTCCAACGCCCGCCTCTCGCTCTCTCTGGAGGTACCGCCCACATTCGCGGCCTCATTCTCAGCCCTCTCGAGCAGCGCGACAAGACCCTCCAAAGCCTCGTGGAATTCCTTCCTGTACCTGGTCTGTGAGCCCGCATCTTGTGCTTGTATGTACCGATAGAATGCGGGAACTATGTTGCGGTTAACGAAGTCTGATTGCAGTCGAATCAGGGCACGGGCATCTACACCGTCGATAAGATATGATGAACCGAATTAAGACCAGGAATAGATGAAGCATACATGGATCCGTTGAGGGCAAGAGTGTGCGCTTCGTTGTAACCGCGGCAAGGCTATCCCAATCAGCCTTACCGATATGCATGTATCGATGGAGAACCTACTCCTGGAGATAGTCCATGATGACTGTACTCTCATTGAGCGCCCTTGGGGGGTTGTAACGGTGTAATTTTAGGGCTGGAACGAGGCCTCTAGGTGATATCTCCATGAGATCCCTAGGTTTCTTGTATGGGTCAACCTCATCTAATCGCGCATGTACGTCATTTGATGGAGATTCGGATTTCTTGGACTAATACCCACAGTACTAGGTACACTTCAGTACTACCGTGCACGCCCCTGTGCATCTAGCACGACTCACTTTGTATGGTATGCCAAGGTATTCAAGTGCAACCCACACCCGCTGGGTTGGTGGGGAAAAGCAACATCCGAACAGAGTGATATCCTGATTTGCCGTATGCTCATTGACAGTCTTTAAAGCGTCTCCGGTGCATTGGTTGTGATAATGTTTCCCCGAATCCATGATCGACGGTACTGGTGCTGCCGGGCTGTTAGTTGTAACGATCGCTGAGAATGATAGCTCATCGATGTCGTATCGATGATCCCGGCCGGCCCGCGGATTTGAATTATAGGACCATTGATACCCTCATCTCCTTGATGAGTCCAACTTTTTTGGCATCGTAAAATGAGATTGGCGACAGTGCTCTCAGCCACTGGTAACCACGCCCATACACCATACAGGAATGCACGCCACCTCCCATACTCCGCATCAGATGATATGAGACTCAGGGAGGAAACTTAGGATACACAGCATGATTGTGAATTACGCGTGAGACCGCGCCAAAGAATAATGGCGGAAAGCGCAAAGTGGAGACAGTGTCTAGCACCCGGCCTCCCATTTTTGGTACTTCATGCAAGTCGCCAGCTGCAATAGTCAACAAAGCGGACGCGGAAGGATGTTGATATTGATCAGCAGGACGCACTTGGACAAAGGGGCGAAAAAATGCTGAGCATCCGCAAGTTATACACTGGATTTACTATCACTCCAATCTGGAGGGCCATCACGGCAAACTCCTGCCCGAGTTGATTGCATTTGCGACCTGGCTGGTATTCGGCCTATTGAAGGCGTATCTAAATGGTTGAGTTGGGGTCAATGCCGAGTGCCGGTTCGGGAGAAGGAACTTTACCTTTCGTAACTGTCAAGGTAAAGATCGTCGGTGCTGCAAGTTGCTTTGAACGCTGGGTGGTTGAATAGCCGTTCAGTCCATTCATTGAATTTCTTTCCGGCGGGCATCTCAAACCCCCTGTAGTGTTTTAGCACATTCGTCGCCCTATACAACCCTATTTATAATAGTTGAGCAAGCCATGTATCAGAGTATTGAAATCAGCAATGTACTTACATGGCCCAACCATAACGTCGGTCCAACCAAGATCTCCATCCCTGAGCCAAAGGCCCAATCCAACCCCCAATGCCCGCTTCTCTCCCTCTCCGGAGGTACCGCCTACACTCGCAACCTCAGCCTCAGCCCGCTCGAGCAGCGCGACGAGACCCTCCAGAGTATCGTGGAACTCATTTCCATACTTGATCTGTGAGTCCGCGTCTTGCGCCTGAATGTGTCTATAGAATGCAGGGACTATGTTACGGCTGACAAAGTCACACTGCAGTCGGACGAGGGCCCGCGCATCTGCACGTTGGTAAATAATTGAATAAAAACTAGGAACGAGTTGAGCAGACATGGATCGCTTGGAGGTAGGAGGGTGCGCTTCGTTGTAACCGCGGCAAGGCTATGTCGATCAGCCACCAATTGATGACTATTCAACGAGAACCTACTCTTGGAGATAATCCATGATGACTGTGCTTTCATTGAGCGCTCTCGGAGGATTGTAGCGGTGTAGCTTCAAGCCCGGAACAAGGCCTTTTGGCGACACCTCCAACAAGTCTTTGGGTTTCTTGTATGGGTCAACTTCATCTGCCCGCATCTATGCGTCATTCGGTGGGAACCCCCGATCAGATTTAATACTCGCAGTACTAGGATAAGTTGAATATGATATGTAGCACATTTATGGGCATTCGAAAGCGACTCACTTTATATGGGATGCCCAGATACTCAAATGCCACCCATACTCGTTGGACGAACGGGCAAAAGCAACTGCCAAAGAGGGTGATATCTTCATCCGCCGTATGCCTATCAACAGTCTTTAAAGCATCTCCAGTACAATAGTTATGATAGCGTTTTCCGGAGTCCATCGCTAGCCTGTGGTGGTGCAGTATTGGAATCGTGGTCTGACTCGTGGAGTGCGGAGCTCAGCACCAGCGGATCCGAACGGCCCGAGGCCCTGTTTGGTTTATCAGACTCCGCCAAACATTCCTCGAGCAAATCTCGAACCCGATTGAAATACAACTTATACAAGTGCATAGGCCTAGGCTTACACTATGACCCCGCCTTTCGACTTCGTTCCCCGAAAACTTGCGAAGAAACCCTCCCCGGTACATCCACGCGGGAATGTTCGACAGAACGCGCCCCAGAAGGAACCAGTGAACAGCACAACTGGCTCAACTCGAACAGGAAGCCAACGACCAGAAGCTGGCGAGGCTGGTCGTGGAGTTGGGAGTCATACCAGATCCGTGCTCACAGATATGGATTATGTCAATCTCATGTACCTCGCACTCTCGGATTATGCCTTGTGGTCGAACCCGGACCTGCGGAGAACAATCGACTGGAACACATCGCCTGAGTCTGGCGGAATCGATGGAGAACGCGAATTAGGGTGTGCGATTCGATCTTCTCGCGGCGTGCCACACATTACTGACGCGATTCCATAGTCCTGCCGCTAAGCTATCTTCAAGAACACTCACACATACTTTCAGGCCTCCAGCTACTTGGCCACCAGAATACCATAGCCAAAGCGATCAGGACCTGTGCTAGTGATTTACTTGAGCTCCGGCTGCTTGTCACATCTGACTCGTCGTGGTTCCCCAATCACAACGCTACTCATGACCCAGGGATATATGAGCTACGTCGAAAAGACCCAGGGACCCTCCAGCACCTATCAAAAGACGACTGGGACAAACGGACTCTGTATGTGGTATGCCCTACTTTTCTGAGTCCTCACCGTCGCTTATGATGATTGCATCAGGAACAAATCCCCGCCCAGTATCGAAGTATCCACGGAATTGCAAATTTTGTGTTGAAGACGCTAGCGTCACCCCGGGGCTCCAACGTGCCTTGTAACCGCCTCCAGAATATTACTCTTCCCCCCCACCACTTGGATAAACCAAACGAGCCACCACTCTGCAAGGGGTTCGCGCTGATTACCTTTTCGAGTCTGGAAGACTTGACTAATCTCACCCACGCGTGGCCCTGGCATCGAAAATATAGACATCCGGAGGAGTCACCTCACATTACCGAAGCTATGAAATTTGGGTTTCGTGTATTACCAAAGGTCGAGTGGGACAAGCTGAAAGCCGAATACCTGGCCTATCGCAGTCGCCTGGTGGAAGAGATCAATGCACAGCAGGACGCCGAACAGAGTATGTCAGCTGTCCCAGTCACGTCCAGGGATGCGCCCGAAAGCGCACCCAAAGACACACGGGAGGACCCTTTGCCCACTGCCCCGCCTCCCCAGCAGCCTGACGGAGCGGAGACATTCAATCCAACGATCGACCAGTTCTCTCCATATCCATACAACTGCTTAATTTACATACGAAATATCCACCCCGAAACGAACAAAACCACTATTCGCACCTTACTGGCTCGCGCCTTCGTTGGCCCCATCAGCCAGGGTGTGGTAAACAGTGATGGCCTCGATTATGTTGATTTCACCAAAGGCACGGATTCTGTAGGATGGTTCTTTTTATGTCGTCCCACTTTTGCTTACAGTGATACTTAGTGCCATTTGCGGCTTGCGACACCGCAACATGCCGAGGTGCTGATGGAATACATTGAGGCGAATCCGACTACCCAAGTGCAAGGTCTTGACGATACTGGATCTCCTCCTTCCCCTACCACGGCGGCCAAACCCATCGGGATGGAACTTATTACGGGAGTGAAAGAAAAATTGTACTGGCAGAAAGTGCCAGAAAAAGTGCGCAGGCAGGCTGTGGAGAAAGCCATACGGCTGATGTCTGGGACATCAAGTGTCCCGGCGAAAGAACCGAGAGAAGGGGAGGGAGTGAAGGTAGATACCCGGAAGCACAAGCGTCGAAAGCATTGATCATAGCAAAGTACAAAACCATGAAGCATAAAATCCTACTACGATAGCCTAACTACATATACAAGCTGGAATTCAACAGCGGGGGTAGAGACAGCACGAAACCACGAGGAAATAAAATAGAAAATTAATTCATAGATTGAGCTGCCTCAGAGCATCCCTGACTCGCATCAGCGCTTTGCCTAGCTCGTTTGCACCATTCCCAGATCCATCACCCCAATAGGTGTCATTTTGATCTGTATAGATCAGTGCCGCGTTTCCGGTGTTTAGCAACAGATTTCGGAGATCAGGGTGTTGTTTGAATTTCGTGAGCAAGACCTCTTCCATCTGCAGATAACCATCGTATCGGTCACAAATGGATATGACACGAGAATGAATACACGCACCACTTTCAGGAAGGCATGGCCCCAGTCCGGACGCTGGTAGTGCTGGAAGCTGGCCGAAAGTGGATACACGTCCTTGATATCTTGGCAGGTGCGGATCCGCTCAGCGAGATCCGGGCGGTGGTCTAGGTACTTGAGGGCTTCATGGAGATGGGTAGCGCTGGGGTATGTTTTGTTTGCGTAGAGCACGCGGTGGGGAGAGTGATTCATAAAACCGGCGAACCGGCTCTGTTGATTGAAGCGCACGTGAGAAGAATCCGAGGTCGCATTAGACTGAGGTTGGGGTTGGGATGGTGCTGGTGTGGTAGACGAAGGCACCGGGAATCCGGTTGAACTGCCCTCACCACTGTGTCCCATCGGCTGGGATTGCGCTGGCACAAATACAGGAACATATCGTATCGAAGGCTCGTCGAAAATTTCGTCTTCGTCCTCGTCGCGACGCCGGGAGGTTAGTGAGCGAAAGAGGCCCTTGCGCTCTTTCTTCTTGGGCCGATTTTGTGTCCTCGACCTTTGAGGGGTTTGCGCATAAGCAGCAGTAAGCAGAGCAGTGCCATGTGGGAGATTGATGAGGGATTTATAGGGAGTTAGATCGTAGAGATCGCGGGGTGGGGGCGGCAGAGGGTTGCGCGATAGCGGATCCTGATCAAAAGTTGGGCCCATCAGGAGGGGGGGACCATAGCCGTCGTCAACGGGGCGCAAAACACGGGAAATGTCGGGCTCGTGGCCATGGTGTGAAGATGATTGGTTTTGGCGCTGATCGAACTGATGATTTTGGTGAGAGTGCGATTGTTCGCTTCCGTCCTCCGTATCGTCAGGAATGATCGCCATGGGTGGATTGAATGGTGTCTGTGCTCGTCGATTGGATGTTTGGCCAACCTGAGGTGATGGGAACCCCGTAAGATTTGGCCTGGTCCTGGGTGTGAAGAGAGGTGGCGGTGGTGGCGGTGCATCGTTGTATACCGGACGCGGCACATTTTGTGTTGATGATAGTATCGGCGGCGGAGGTATCACAGGCCCTTGACCCTGTGGATGAGTGTGCTGGTGAGCCGAGCGCGCAGGTGGCATCGAAGAGTGTGGGGCTGAGGAAGGTAAGCATCTGGAACTTAGCGGGCATGGAAAGGATACATACGCTGCACCTCCGCATTATGAGTCGGTCGAAAATCAGGCGGGTAAACATATGAGGAAGCCGGTGCGGCTGGCGAGGGTATCAACATCCAGAACTTGAGCGGCCATGAAAGACGACATACGCTGTGACTCAGCATTGCGAGTCGGTCGAAAACCAGGCGGATAAACATTTGCTGAAGGCGGAGCGGCTATGAGGGTGTCAGCATTTGGAATAGCGGGCATGGAAAATGACATACGCCGTGACTCAGCGTTGGGAGCTGGTCGAAAGTCAGCGTAAGAAGTTGGGGCTGAGGAGAGGATTAGCATCTGATACTTGGGCAGGCATGGACAGGGAACATACGCTGCACCTCAGCATTGCGACCCGGATGAAATTCAGGTGGATAAGCAGCAGCGCTTCCTACAGGCTTTCGTTTGGTCTTTTTCCGTTTTGTAGATTGATGCGCTGACTGTGTGGGTGCTGGCACAGGAAAACCTGGAGCATAACCTTGGGTTGGCGGGAAGGGTTGTCCATATCCTGGAGGGATGAATCCGGGTGGTGCATACCCCGCACCGTACGCGGGATTGTATGAGGGATATCCTGGTTGAGGGAATGGGTAAGCCTTGTGCTTCTGGCGAGGCGATTTTGATGAGCCTGCGCCCATGATGATCTACGCGATTCTGGATGATTATCTGCTCAATTGGCTATGCTTGTAGTTGTAAATCGGGATGGATAAGTGGGATTGAATATTATAGTTTTGACGTAAATCATTCAACGTGCGGAAATTCACTGAATGGAATCTCGAATCAGTTGAGCAGAAAACCTCGAGTATGAACACTCACATAATTTTCAGAACTTGTGATCAGTTTGGATCCGAAGAGTACAGTTTTTTGAAAAAGGAGAAAAATCTATATGTTTAGTAGATACAGAGGTGAAGTGAACAATGCGCAGCGACACAATGCTAGATAGTCACGACAACGGTCGCGCACAAAGTCTCTGGGCAAACAAACCCTGACAATGGTTGAATGCATACGAGGGCTTGCGTTTCAAACAATACCAATCAGCTAGCCACAAATCTTCAACCATGCCGGTTGGAACTCTAGCAACGATGAGGATAAGTGTATGATTCCCTGCTCACCAACGCTACCATCTTCATCGTTTTGATACCTTGATACCCCCGCCCATCACAAGTAGCTATCTTCGGACAAGTATGTTCGCCAACCCTCCACATTCCTGCTGGCATCACCGCACCATATGTATTCCAAGCCAACCACCCCTGAAACGATCAGTCATAAGGGTTACAATCAATGTTGGAGTCTATGCTTTGCTCCTATATAACTTCAAGGCAGCCCAGTTGCTCCCTCCCACAATTCTTACATTCATGGCTGCGCCAGCCCCGAGTTCCTTGAGTCCTATCGAAATCGGTGTTTTTATCCAGGCTTTTGGAAATGGTATCCTCATCCTCCAGATGTTCTCGTACTTCGAAAAATGCGGGATGGACGCCAGATTTATCCGGTTTATGGTATGTGTGCTCTACCGAATTCATGCATATAATGGTACTATCAGACGTACTCAGGTACTGCTAATATGGTGATTCACCATGAGCTCGCGAGGGGTTACATATCTCAACATCATCACGAGTCAGGATTACCTCGACAGTGGCACTGATTTTCTGCGCCTGGGCGCTCGGTTCCAGTTTCACCTATGACCAAGGACACAGCATACCCCCCCAACTTTTACTACTGGTTGGAGGCATCTCCGGGAATGCAATGCACAACTTGATTCAAGTGCGCTTCATACAACTCCCGCACGGCCCAACATAGCAACTCTTTTTCTGAATACCTAGGTGTTGCGGACGTATCAGATGTACAAATTGGGGGGCGGAAGACCATGGCTCCCTGTTTTCTGCTGGCTTCTATCAGCATACTCAATCATTTCATCCTTTATTGTCATGCCGTCGGGGGGGTCGCTTGGAAACCTTAATTTTAGCGCACGACTCCAGCTCAATTTTTCTGCGTGGATGGTTTATTCTGCGTGCTCGGTGATAATCTTGAATCAGCTCCTTACCAGCGCAAATACGTACAAGTATTTGGTCATGGGTCAAGATCATCGTTCAAGGAGGTGTGTTGTGACAATATCAGTTTGGTGGAGGCCTGCGAATCGATATTTTGTACATAGTGCTATGCGAAATGTGATCAGAAGTTTAACAGCTATAGCAATCAGTAAGTGATTCCTGATGGCGCACCCCGAGTAGAATTGACATCCAAGTGTTGGATACTAGGGGTGGCAGTTGGGATCACGTAGGGTCACATTTTGGGGGGTTTGTGATTGACTGATATCCCACTTGCTTGGCAGCATCGCGGGAGTCTGTTTGATTATCGTGGTGCGTGGGGATCCCTACACATGCATTTTGTGTCTGCCAGTGGCTGATTGCATAGCAAGTTTGTAACCTCCCGCTCAATGGGACAGGGTCCGTTTATCACTTATTCATGGCGGGTTGGTCCCTCATGTTCATTCGCTAGGTCTCTGGGTTGGGATACTTCTATCAGTAACCACCCGTGCGTCATCGAAGTGAAATTTTATTACCTCGCGATTCTAATGGGCGGCCCCCCATGCAGTTCATCCGACACTTCTAATGAGATCGTGAGTATGCTCAAACTTTGGAGCATGTTTTCGGTGGATGAACCTCATCCGCATCTCAAAGACTAAATGGGCGGGGCAAGCTTCGGAAGAAATATTTGGCGGACAACGCGCGTATACCACCGCCTTCGGCTCTTGCCTTCAATCGCAGCCCTCGCCCACGGATCTCAAGCGGAAGTGTACTCATTATCGGTCGTGAGGCGATGGTGCCAGACAATGGTTCGGTGAGGCGCTCAAGTGTCGACCAGGACCCGTCGTAGATAATCGAATGTGCCAAATGCACACAATACGGTTCATTTACCTAATTAGACCCCACTTGCATCATTTCGGGTTGGTCACTTCGGCAACGTATTACTATTCGATCCATTTTCCGTCCACGAGCGACGAAGTGTAGTAACAAATATTATATCAATATGTATCTTTCTACGGTAATGTACTGTGCAGTCGTCGTCGCGCTGCTGGTTGCATCCGGCTGACATCCACGGGACACCTCCGAAACTAGTGCACTCCGCACGACCCAGAATATTCTAATGCTCGCAAAGGGAAAAAGTATTGGACTGGAAAGCTTCGGAATTGTCTGCGACATAGGCGCGGCGCTCATCCATCAGCTCAAGCCGCAAACCCCTCGCCTCCTCCATGCTCATCGGGAAGCCCTCGACCTGCTCATACACCAGATCCTGCAATTCAGGGGGAAGATCGGCCAATGCATGTGGGCCATTCCTGTGCACCCGCTCCCGCCACCAGTCCCGCCGCTGGCAGGGCACATTCGCCGTCGAGATGATCCGGATGTTCGGATCGACGAGGAACAGCGCAAGAATCTTCCGGTGCCCAGGCCTCGAGCGGTCCGCGAGGGAGAATGGCTGCACCTGGTGTTGCAGGATGTTCGGGAATGTGATGAGCCGCCCCTCCTTCGTCTCGATGGCCCCGACCACTTGCACTGCATCGCCGTCGGGATCAAGCCCGAAGACGATGTTGAACCAATCATGTTCATGCTGTTCATAGTCAATGTCGTTGGCCTCTTCCTCATCACACTGTTGGCGGAAGGCGAGGTGGCTCGGGGTAATGTTGACGCTGTCATAATAGTAGAGCGCCGTCGCACAGATGTGCTCATTCTGCCCAGATGAGAAACACCAGAGAGGAAGACATTAGGAAGACCTACGAGCTGCCCCTCATCATGCCAGGTTCCTCCGCCGTAGTCGGGCTTATCAGGTGTCAGGTGAATGTTCGCGAGCTTGACGATCACCTGCAATCCCTGGCGCCCGAAGTCTCGCCGCAGATCCACGGCCTTCTCAGCCTTCAACTCTTTCGTCCTAGGGTCAAGGTACTCGTCATGCAAGCGTTCAGGGACCGAGGGGGGCTGGAATTCGCCGGGCTCAGGCAGGACGACGCGGCGAGTGGCCTGGATCCATTCGTGTCGGCGCCGCCAATAGGCACCCTTACTCTCACCATCTTCCCTCTGGGGTCCCTCAGTTTTGGGAAGACTCCCAGGGTCGGGGTCATATTCACACTCTTTGTAAATAACGCGAGAGTAACGATAGTCTTTATTCTTGAGAGGCGTGAGTGTCATGCTCCACATCGGAATGGCGCGAGTGATGAGCTGCTCGATGACTTGATATAGATCATGGTGGGGCTCCGGGTCAAGGTTGTTGATGTAACTAGTAATCCTGCCAACGAGTGAGTCGAATGCGTTGGACCTTCATGCAGCTCCCGACTGACCTTGCATGCTCCCCAGAGATGTCGACCTCACAAAGCAGCCATTGAAACCTGAGGCTATAGTCGGGTTTAGGCTCGGGGCTGCCAAAACCAAGCCTCGTAATGAATCTAAAATGAATATCCGGAGTACAACCACTTCCACATTGATCAATGAAGCTGTCAAGCGTGGTCACCCCATCCGTCAGAACCCGCGTGCGCCCATAGACGAGCGGGAAGAGCGATGGATGAACGAGATCCAGGACCATCCCATCCGATCCAGGATGCCAGTCCTTCGCCGAGTCAGGGACGCACTCCAGAGGCGCCACAGCCGCCCTTAGCGCGTCCTGCAATGATCTGGGCACGATGGTGTCAGACTTGACAACATCGCCTGGATACACGCTGATGGCCCCGGTCCTCTCCAGGATCTTGGCCTTGTACCGGAGTTCCTCGATGCACCAGTCCACCATCTTTCGCGTGATATCCACGCCACTCGTGCTTGCCTCGAGGGCCTCGGCCTTCCATCTTGAGGCGGTGGATTCGTCGAACACCTGGGATAGGTCAGGAGGCAGACACACTGCGGAGAGTCGGCGCACCTTCTTGTTCCAGTCGGGCTTATCCGACAATTGATCCATGAGGTGGAGCATTGTGCGTTCACGCAGTGTGATGAGGGGTGACCTGAATGGCCACTGACATCAGCTCAAGTAGATAGCTCTTTGGATCGGCACCTCACGCAGCATCCTCGCCGCTGAGCGCGTTTCTGAACAGACCCTTCACAGTGTGGTCGAGGGGAAGTCCACAACCTGGGAGCCCGATGTCGGGGCTCTCCATGTCGTCGATGCTGGTTCTCTGTTTCTTTTCGGACATTGCTGGTTGAATCAAGAAAGGAGGATCATTTTGCGAGTTGCTGCGCCCTATCTCAGTGCTATTCCCAGCCACGCGACGTGACGGTGACTCGTGCGTGTGAGGGCTCTAGTGGTAGTCTCGATTGAAGAGTCATGTTACTGCGTGCTTTCCTGCCTGAAACATCACTAGCATTGTTAGAATAAGCAGTGCCAGCGCTAACCCCAGCCGATGGCAGCAGAGTACCGATCAAACCAACTGCTCCGCCAGCGAGACCACAGCCTGCCATTGAATGCCTCTTCGACAATGTGGGTGATTTAACCAAATGGTTCCCACTTAACCAGAAGCTACGCCATCAAAATATGGATTCACGTCCATGGCAATACCTTGTGCATCCTAGCCCAACTTGATACAACACAAACATGCCCTCAACGCGTCCTGCTGTAACTCTGGCTGCATCAACCGCTCGTTCTCGACGTCCAACGTGGTGTCTTTAATTTCCCCTCCCTGAAAAATCTCGCAATGTCCAGTTGATGTTGGCTGGTATATTTCCGCCCATGTACCATCGACGCTATAGCCAAATGTACCGGCTACCCGGTTGAGGCTGCATCATGATTTGCATCCCTTTGACCACCAATCTCTGGTTATCCTGGTCCCATATCTGTTTTATCGCTGAACAACTCGGCTTGTTGATCCGATGTTGGGGAACCCTTACCTCGCTCTGGCACTCTTTGACAGTCGTACCCATTGTCGTATTAATTATTCTCAGTCGAGCGCCACTAAAGTCATATACATCAGGGCGGGGCTTGATTGATGCAATGTTCCAGGTTCTTACAGCGCAGCAGGGGAGTGGAACGTGATGTTCATCGTTTGCGAAACACCCGGGCCTTCACCTTGCCCATCAATAAGACTCTGAGCGCCAAGAGCTGTTGCACTACATCTATTAATTGCGAGTCCGGTGAGCGTAGCTGGGTGTAGGCCGTAGAAGGTTCGATCGCACTCATCAATCAACCACAACATACAACCTTGATCCATAGTTCCATGGCCATTCAGCATATCTAACTTGATATCCAACACCGCCCGGCGATCATTATTTATCAGGAGCTG
>QGOG01013867.1:0-17216 GCA_003313185.1 Collybia sp. MG36
CGGTGGTTGCTGCAGGTCAGATTGTATTCTTTCCAATTTCGATCTATCTGACCTGGGTACAGCAATGCAATTACCCTTGAGCAACTGACATCTCAGTATCCTAATGCAGGATCTCTCATAACTCTTTTGCAATTCATCATCATATCTGTACATGGGCTTCCAAAACATCTCTGTTGGACACGCTATGGGCCGCGTTTCAAGCCACATAAAATTCCACTCACAGCATATCTGATACAAGTTATCCTATTCTATTTCATATCCCTCTTGAATAATGCCGCATTTGCGTACCAAATACCGATGGCCGTACATATCATATTCCGCAGCGGCGGACTTGTTATCAGCATGCTCCTTGGATGGCTGGTTGCTGGCAAGCGGTAGGGCTATATTGCTTTCCCCCGTCCCCGTATTGATATTTTCATCAGATATTCTTTCATGCAAATTATTTCTGTCCTACTGGTTACCTTTGGAGTGATACTTACCACATTCTCTGCATCCAACTCGGATAATAAAACCACCGCCGACATACATACCTATCTCCAAGGGATTGCAATTCTCTCCCTCGCATTGCTCTTCTCGGGCTTCCTGGGACTTGTCCAGGACTGGACATATTCTAAACATGGTCGCCCATCCATTTCGGGAACAGAAACGAAGGAGAATCAGGGAAAACCCAAATCATCTTCGTCCTCAGGGTGGCGAGAGTCTATGTTTTACCTCCACTTCCTCTCCCTGCCCATGTTCTTCTTCCTCTGGTCTGACCTCCAATCCCAATTCATCTCAATTAATTCTGGGCCCAAATCCTCCTTCTCGCTTCCTTTCCTACTCTCTCATCGGCTAGCTACCTATTTACCACCCGAATCCTTTCTCTCGCTCAAACTTTCAACATCGCAACTCCTCGTTCAAATACCTACGGCATACCTTCCCCTCCTTTTCAATACCATCACACAACTCCTCTGCGTTGCCGGCGTGCACCGACTCACCACAAGTGTCAGCGCCCTCAGCGTAACGCTCGTTCTCGTTGTCCGTAAGGCTGTGAGTCTGATCCTAAGTGTGATGGGACTGGGTGTGCGTGGTGGACCCCCTCAAGTCGATATGTTAATGATGTGGGGCGGTGCAGCGCTAGTGCTAACAGGCACCATGGGATATACAATGGGGAGCAGGGGGAATACGGCTGCAAAAGTGAAGAGGAAAAAGGAGTGAGGAGTCATGCTTTACATAGAGTGAGATCAGAAATGCACCAACTATCATCTACTAATAGTATTATGCCATACATATGTGTTGTTAGAATAAATCAAGCAGCGGTGGTTGCGGATATGATCGCCAATCATTTCACCTTGGGTACCGCCGCTCTTACTGCCCACACTGTGAACCCGTTCGTGAATAGTCACGCCAGTTTGAACCTATAACATGTATACCGACGACGCGGACCTTCCCTGCCCAATCGATACACTGGTTTCCCAGGTTCTTGAAACCTACTTATCCACCCACTTCAGACCCCCTCTGGGCCAGTTCACTATATTAGCCTCCTTGATTCTAACAAGATTTAGCGAACCCTTGGGACACCTGCGGGTGAAGCCCATCAGCATCGCAACGGGCACCAAATGCCTTCCCGCCCTCCGATTGCCACTACAGGGTGAGGCCGTGCACGATAGCCATGCTGAAATCCTAGCACGGCGCGGTGCAGTTCGGTGGTTTCTCGACGAAATTGGGCGCTGCCAATCTGAAACTTCACCATATGAGTCGGAATGGATCACTCAGGCCTCCACTGGTGGGGGGTACGTCCTCCGAGGTGGATTGCGTATCTATCTCTATGTATCAACTGTACCATGTACGTGTGTACGTGATCAGTTTTTTTGGCAGCGTATGCATCTTATCAACTCCGGAACTAGGTGGGGATGCTTCAACACGGTACCTCGCCGCGTTCCAGGATGAGGATATGGCCGCTTTAAAAAACGCCAATTCATTTCCTGCCACTGATCCTGGGACTGCTTCTCGCGGGCGCGATAACTATGCCCTCCTTGGAGTATTGCGCACCAAACCTGGTCGCGCAGACTCCCCGCCGTCGCTATCAATGTCCTGTAGCGACAAGATTGCAGCTTGGAATCTCCTAGGGTTCCAAGGGGCTTTGGCGTCGCTCCTGGTATCCCCCCTGCACGTCGCGGGTATCATCATTGGGGAAGTCGCTAGCCACATGCAGGACATGGTCATGGAAGACTGCGAACGTGCGCTTTGGAGGAGATTGTGTATGAGTGGCAAGCATCTTCTGCTGATGCGTGGATCAAAAACTCAATTGAAAACTCAAAGAACCTGAGTGGCCTCACGGGTATACACTCCATAAACCGAGAATTTACTTCACCAATCTGAATTTCAAGTATTCCCGCACCGCAGTGACCGCCACCACTACAGTCAACAGATCATGCAACGAGTGTACTTAGCCTCGCCCCAATTATCAGCGTATTCAACTCAAACTTATATATGAAAAACAGCCCTCTGCTGGACTGCGGACGCGGTTCGGCCTACCGAAATCCTCATCAATGGCCTCAAGCGTGGAGTGCCCCACAAGCATCGGTATCGAGACGACTGCAAGTGCGTATCTCACTTCAGGCACATGGTGCATTCATCTAACGGACCCTAGACCCCAGATCTCAAAAATAGTATTATTTCAACAGTGTAACCAAAGGCTTAGCTGCAACGATAAATTTCCGTGGGTATCTGCCCAATGCCTGCTCGGAACACTAACTCGAGCGGCGACCAGTGATAACATGACATATCGTGAGGCGAAGGCCACCGCTTCTCGGTATCAGAGAGCGAAACAAATGCTCCACCAGGGTCCAGTCTTTTCTGGGTGGGTGAAAAGTGCGCCGGGGGGGGAAGGGTTCTTGCTAAACGGCGAGCATCGGGAAGAAAATGTGAGACACCATTGACGGTGGCAGTTGGACTTGCCTGGTGTGGCCATGCGCAGGACCGGAAACATCCAGATCTTCGCCATCGGTGCTCACCTTGTCAATCTGTTGTTGTCCATCGCCCAGTGGATAGATCTATATATATATGGCACAAGCGTCGTGTCAAACTAATCAGGCCTGAGGGCTGCACATGCCAAGGCAAGGGTATCACATCTACCAACGCCTTCAAATTAAGATGTGTTGTGAAGTCTCCACCACCCAGAGGTTGTGAGTGCGATGGCCAATCACACTCACCCCGGCGAATGGGAGTGGTGGAAATGACACGCTTTTTTTGACAATCTCAGTGGATGTAATGTGAAAGGTACAAATCCATGAAATGCCCCTATGGGGAAACCACAAACACTCTTCTACAAGATTTTGACATACGAAGCAGGGAACAGCCCAGATGTGCCATCTTCCAATTGCCCTGTCCACCTTGAATAACATGCCATGAGTTCGGAGCGAAGGTGGTGAGAGAGAGAGCGAGAAGTACCATTCATTAGAGGTCTTGTCCGTAACGAACACCTGCTGGTTCTCCTTTATCCGCAAATCAGCAGGATCCTGGATAGGTGTTTAGCGCCAGGAATTCGGCACGGAATGGAGGCAGCACAAACCGAGGATTCATAATCATATAGAACCTCCGCCCACTCCCCCTGAGCCTCTTCCGCTTCCTCCTCTGGCTCTGGCTCGGGGGATGGCTGCCGCCTCGGGGGTGGTGCGGGGGCCTCAGGTGTGCTTGAGCCTGAGGTAACCCGTCTCGGGGGTGGGGGGCCAAATGTGTTCTTGGGTTGGGCAAGGGCAGCAGGGATGATCGGTGGCGTGTGTGGGGTTTTGGAGTTTCGCAGCGAACCAAACATATTCTTGACAGATGTTGTGTCAACATCTCCCATTTTCTGGGAAAAGAAAGACAGCATCAGCACTGAACGTGATGCAGACAAACCCCAAACCCACACGTATTGGTCTCAGCCCAGTCGCCCCTGGCTTCTCGCCGATGGGGGGCGGGCTATGACTTGAGCCACCCTTGTTCGCAGAGAATGCCAGCGACGCCGCTGCTACGCGACCAACAGCATTGTTAACCTCTGGATTAGATACCTAGTGCGCTCAAAATTCAGCGTGGGATGATGGTTACCGTGCACTCACCGCGGCGGAATATGGACCAGACTTGGGTGTGCCATGGGTTAGCCCCGCAGACACGAGGCGCCCCGTGGCCTCTGGGTTATTTGCAAATGCACGATGTACCGCCGAAGCTGCGGCTGCCCGTGTTGTACCCTCAGCATTACCCGGTGTGGGGCTGGGGAATATATCCGGACGGGAGGAGAAATATCTTGAAGCGAATTTGGGTTGTCCGGGAAAATGAGATGGTTGTCAGTGTTGAACTCACTCATCCAGTAGAGAGAAGAACGCGTCCTTTTCATGGGACTGCAGGTTTGTGAACACCATCGGACTCAATCTGATTCAACGTGGGATGGATAATAAATGAGTCGTTGACAACACCCTGAGTCGATCACTGGTACGGCTATATATTGCTGAATGATTCTGATCACGTATTTGATTGCGGCAACCCGTTTGCAAATGGCGGATATGATTATTTTTGCAGGTATAAAACACAGCGCATGTTCATATATACTAGATGCTTCTTCCACACGCCCTACAATATAGGTACAAATCCGGACCCTGCACTCTCACAATCAGCGAAAACAGGAGCGGAGGGCTGGGTCTTCAGTCAGAAGGTGATTGATGGGAGGTCAAGAAAGTTGAACATGATAAGCTAATAACAAGCCAATAATCACCAGGGAAGTCAAGCGAAAAAAAAAAATTTGACACGGAATGAAAACGATCACACGGAATGTCTATTGTGCCCAGTTAAAAGGGTCAAAGTCGTTGGGAATCGTCTGCTCCCCAGGGGAGTTGGCGTTTTGGGGCTGGATCATTTGCTGTTGCTGTTGTTGCCCTTGGGGATTAGGCGTGGCAGACATATGGCGCATGTTCTGCAGATGGTCCGATTGATGGGAGGTTGCGCCGGGTGACGGGGAAAATGGGTACGTCCCTTGTGACCAATTTTGACTGTTGGACGGTGATGGAGCATTATTATAAGGGGCCCCTCCGGCACCAGCGCTACCAGGAGGTGACATCCCATAACTCGAGCCTTGTCCGTGCATCTGCATTCCCTGCTGCTGCTGACTCTGCTGGTTCTGCCCCTGCTGCCAATTCGATGCCGCCACCATCTGCTGAGATTGGTTGTACACTGGGCTCTGCCCTGCCATCGATCGTACTGCCTGGTTCTGCTGCTGCTGTATCATCATCCTCTGGTAATCCTCCTGTCCCAGCGACGGACCCCGCGTGGGCACGCGTGGCGTCATTGGTGATGAAACACTATCTGAAGGCGATCGTGCGCTGCGTGCGATTCCCGGGATCGTCGGGTTCACATTCACATTTGAACGGAGAGCTGGGAAACCATCGGGCCCTGGTTGTGTGGGCGAGCCTACGTGGGCGAGCCGCTGCTGTTCCTGGCGCATCCGGTCTTGCTGCTGCTGCTGCTGCTGCTGGACATACGCCATCTGTTGCTGCGGAGTCATCATCATACCGGGGTTTCCGGCCATATTCCGCTGCGCATGCTGCTGCTGTTGCAGCATGAGCATCTGCTGGCGTGTTAGCCCGTTCGTGTTCATGCCGCCCGGGCCGTTCCCACTTCCGTTCTGTTGCTGGGCCCGCGGATCCATTCCATTCATCTGGCCTTGGTTGCCCATCGGAAACATTGGATTCTGAGAAACCTGCGCCATTTGCGACTGGTGTGACACGGGGGATACGGGACTTGAGCTCTGGCCCACAAACTGATTTCCCTGCATTCCATTACCGCTCCCACTCCCGCCACCCGACATGCTCATCTGCGGGACCCCTGCATTCCGCTGCTGCTGTTGGTGTTGTGCGGCCGCTATCTGATTCTGGTGATTCTGCTGCTCCTGCTGTCGATTCTGGAGCGCGTTCTAGGCGATGGGTTGAGCCAACATTAATAGACTATGGCCAAATGCGCACCTGAGCCATCAACATTTTCTGAACCTGGGTCTGCGTAGGGAGCGTCTGGAATCCAGGCACAAGCTGAGTCATGTATTGCACGAAGGGATGTCCGGGAGTCTGCAGGATGTGCAACGATTGCTGCACGTTCGCGTTCATGCTGGACAAATTAGATATATTTGACGGGCCGGCGGTAGTGTTGACAGCGCCCCCGTGGCTTGATTGCTGCTGCATCGACCCACCCGAGGACGAAGGTGACATCTGTCGTGCTGTATGGATCTGTTGTTGTTGTTGCTGTTGCTGGTGAGCCATTCGAATCTGCGCTTGTCGAGCGCGCTCCCTGTTTGATGCGGCCAGCTGGGCGTCTACGTTCACAAGTCCGTGGTTTGTTGGTGGCTCGCCCAGTACTGGTGAATGGTTTGGGAGTAGGAGCGGGAAGGAGCCTTGCGGGTTAGGGTTGAGGTTCATAGGAAGGGAGGGTGGCGGCATCATCATCGAGGGTGTCTTGCTGTCGCCCGTGTCGCGCCGTTTACTCATGCCCATGGGACTCGCGATACCATCGTCCGGGCGTTCGCGTTTGAGGGTGTGGTTCTGGGTGAGGGTTGGGTTCTGGGTGGTGTTCTGGATGTGATTTGGGTGGTGCTGGCTCGTGTTCACATTTGCATTCATGGGAGCTTTGTTACCAAACATTCCCATTTGCTGCCGCCGTGTAATTTCTTTCGCAAATATAAGAGGCAATTTTGCATAGTTCTGTTGGATGCGACCCATCGGCGCAAAGTCGACTGGTGGTGGGGAATCCATTAGTGGAAGCACCATATTGCTCTGGTTCTACGGGGCATGAGAAGGAGTGGGAGACCAGGAAGGGAGAAAACATACACCCTGCGTGCGGTCATAGGCTGCGGCAAGCCAGGCAAGATTCGATTGTAGCCGCTGTGAGTATCTGGAAAGCCATTAAACACGCTTCGTGCCAATAAGGGAGTACGCACTGGTGAAACCGGCCGTCAGTTGTGGGGATGCCTCTGCTCTGGAATTCCATGCAGACGCTGGAAGAGAAATAAGTGACGATTGACCAAGAAGCCAGGACTGGGTACCTGAGGAGCTCGGTATTGAGCTCAAGAATGAAGACGACTTTGGGATCGTTGGTGGATGGTATTGACGGTGAATGGGCGGGGGATGGCGCTGCCAATGGCTCCGATGGCTGGGGGTCATCGGGGGAGGCTGTGGACACTGGGGGGATGTCCTCAACGCCGGCTTTGATGTTCTCATCGGGGAGTGAATTGTCGGGCTCGTCTGGGGGCGGAGAAAGCTCGCTGAGTGGGGTGGAGTGCCGTGAGGATTTTTCGACCCGAGGCTCCTCCTCCTCGTCCTCCTTCGTCACGGCTTCCTTTTCCAGCGCAGCAGGCGGTGAGCTGCGTAGGGTGTGTGGTGTGCCCGTCTCGGGGACCGGGGAAAGCGAGGAGCTTCGGTCTCTCGTGGGTGAATTTGAATTGCCGTCTGCGGGACTTGCTGGTGATGAGGAGTGGGATTGAACGGGACCAGAAGCATCAACAGGTGTTATGGGACCTGGGACGATGTCGGCTGGGGGGGTCGTGTGGTGGAGGTCTGGCTGAACGATGTCGGAGAGAAAATCGACCTGGTCGTCCTGTGGAATGTTCCAAGAATGTGGTAAGATAAGATTCTGCTTCGAGTGCGGGGACGGATGATGATTGCGATCGAGATGAAGCATTTCCCGGAAACGGAGGGCCAGACCAATAGCGATTGAAACCGATAGCAGGTGCGCAAAAAAGATGGCAACGTTGCCAATCAATTCCCGCCGGAGTAACCTAACCGAAAGAGAGATATCAATAATAATCCAAGGCCCGGGATTTCCGTGTCTGGCTGGGAGCTGAGTGCAGCGCAAATGGTTTCTGTTCAAACACTGTTACACAGGGTAGCCCCGTGAGACCGTGCCTGCCAGTCAGAACTGTCAGAACCCCAGCATATGCACTGTCGGTAACCCAGAACAATACTAACCAACCAATATTGAATAGTCTCTAAACTATACTGTTTGCCAGGCGGAGGTTCCGTCTTGTCTTGCAACCCAAGAAATGATTACCACTAGGCGGCTGGTCCGATGTTGCGATGGGAAATATGTGACTTGTTGTGACTCGAGCTCCGTGACACTTATGTAATGTATATGTCTATTTGCACACTGATCCAAAACGTCGAAGATGGTTCAGCACATCGCACCCAACGTTCCCTCAAGTGATCAGGATGTGAGTATGACCCCTCACTGCTGCAAATACAGACCGCTGTGGCACTTCGATGGTCCCAGCGTCTTTTCCAGCGAAATCCCCGCCAAAATCGATGGCGTTTCGATGGATGGGTCTGGAGGCTGTTGGATACATCTCTCAATATTCACATCACTAACTTCTCTTCCCAGATCTTACAATGGGACGGGTTATTAGGGCACAAAGGCGCTCGCACGCAATCGTTTGTCCATGGGATTTATCTCCCCCGCTGAAATCTTACACTATTCCAGTTCAAAGCGCACACCCACCACAACAAGCAACCCGCCCGTCTCCGCGCTCTTGACTTTGCAGAGCGTAACGGATACATTCGTGGAATCGTAAAAGAAATCATTCACGACGCCGGCCGGTACGAATATTGTTCACCTTTTTTTAGTCATCTCTCACAAATCCTCAGTGGTGCACCCCTTGCCCGCGTTGTCTTCCGGGACCCCTACCGCTACAAACTCCGTAAAGAAACTTTTATCGCCACAGAGGGCCTCCACACTGGTGCCTTTGTGTACTGCGGAAAGAAGGCTACCCTTGCTGTTGGAAACGTACTCCCCGTTGGCCAATGCCCCGAAGGAACCATCGTTTGCAATGTTGAGGAAAAGATTGGTGACCGTGGAGCGCTCGCCCGCACATCAGGAAATTACGCTACAATCATCGGCCACTCCCCCGACGACAACAAGACCCGTATTCGTCTCCCCAGTGGCGCCAAAAAGACTGTGTCAGGTGGTGCCCGCGCAACTATTGGAATTGTTGCAGGAGGTGGCCGTATTGACAAGCCTTTGCTCAAGGCCGGACGGGCATTCCACAAATACAGAGCTAAGCGTTACAAGTACATCACTTTTGTTTCCTTGTCTGCAGTAAACTGATCGCCTTCCAGCTGGCCCCGTACTCGTGGTGTGGCTATGAATCCCGTGGACCATCCTCATGGTGGTGGTAATCATCAACATATTGGTAAAGCCTCCACAATTGCGCGCTCTGCTGTCCCTGGTCAGAAAGTTGGTCTCATTGCCGCTCGCCGGGTAAGTTGCACAGCTGTTCCCCCGTATGCTCCTGTAATCACCTCCCACAGACTGGTTTGCTGCGTGGTACAGTCAAGGTCAAGGAGGTGTAGTTACCAATAGCTTCAAATTCATACCATCTTTCATCCACCAAAATTGTATGCATTATGAGTATGCCACTCATGCTATCCCTTTTGGACTCATCATGTGTAAGCAAAGATAGCTATACGGCGGTGTACTATTTGGCAGCCTCATCTATCTCCTTTCTCCATCTTTGTTGTACCTCAATCGACTCCCTGAATATTTTGTACTTGACCTCCAGCAGCTTTTTGACCACCGGAGAAGCAGCTGGCTTGACTAACGTCCCAGCGGGGGTCATATCAACCTATTTCCGTTAGATCCCCGTCCCTGCCGTTATTTTTTCAAAAGGAGAGCTCACCATGATATCCCACAATGCCTGGGCCTGGGCCTCCGCGCTCCACCCAGTTTCCTCCACCTGGGCCTCCTGGGTCTGCGCTTCGGCTGCAAACCTGCCAAGCATCGCCGCCCCGCGCACAACCGCAGCGGAGTGATCCGCTGGGAGCACCACGGGTATTCCGCACGCGTCCGCAAACAGCTGCATCAGCGGGAAATTCTTTGCCTGCCCACCACTCATGAATATCGATGTGATGCGGTGCCCGGCGGCATTGAGCGTGTCGATGATGTGCCGCGTCTGCAGTGCGATAGATTCGAGAGTAGCATGGTATTTACGGGCAAGATCTTGGAGGCCGCTTGCCTTGGGGGCGTCAGTGGGTGAATGACGGTGATCGTGGGGAAACCCACTAGCTCAAGGCCGACGATAGAGCCTCGCATGCGGGCATCGGCAATGGGTGATCGGTTTCCTTTAGTATGTTCAGCATGCGGTAATGGGGCTAGATGAGTGCTTGCCATGGAGGTCTGGGTATAGGTGTAGATGTTTTGTGATTTCCGTCGCGCTATCAACCCCTTCTTCGGCGCACAGTTTGTCTAGCATTTCTCGCAGTACTAGGGTAATATTAGGCCACTTGTGATTTGACAGAAGGGAACACAAACACATGTGAATGTTTTTATCCCGCTGGGTACTGAGCTCGACAAGCTCGGAGTACGCTGGATGCGTGGTTAGGATAAAATCGATGAGCTGGGGAACGCCGGAGTGAGATAATTTCCGCACGGAGAGGGAAAGCGCCCAGACCTGACCAGTGGACGACTGCCCGCCCTCATTCATCCACCAACCAGGGAAGACGGGATCCTGAATATTTGGTAAATAGACAGCGTCAGACACATGGGCAAAAACACTTTGTATGGCCCCCAAACTCCTGGCACAAATACGTCCTTAGTGCTCTGAGAGAGCCATTATAAGTAGGTGAAACTTGACAGACACCCAGGATGTTACCTGGACAATATGACAGGTGCTTGTTCCTGCTACGGCGGCTAAACGATGCTGAGACTCTTCTAATGAGGGAGCAAGGTCACTAAGTGTTCCCTGCCCTTTGTACCGAGCGGCAACCGTTCCTAGCCACCCAGCATACCTTTTTCGAATATTTAGTATGTAGTGGGGATTGTACTACTGGCTGCGCTTACGCATCGATCAGACCGCTGCCTACTGGCATGCCCTCTATCAGCCCGAGCTCCTGCGCCGCCTTCGCGGATAGGCCCTTACCCACGGGCATCCCAGCCGTAGCAATATTTCGCTTTGCCGCGCGGTCCGCGCCAATGGGCTGGTACCCCTTCTCCACGAATTCACCAAGCCCAATGGTGGCGAAGAAATTGGAGTCCCACCCAGTCCCGGGGACGTACGAGCACTTGCACGTCACGGAACAGCAGGAGCGCACGTCGCTTTTCGTTGCGCGGTAGGTCAGGAAGTCAGGAAGGTCGAAAAATTGGCATCGGGAGAAGAGCGTGGGGTCCATGTGATGCTTCAACCACAGGATCTTGGGGACCTCCATCTCGAGCTACCACAAATTGGTGTCACTTCGGCAGTGACAGGCGAGATAGGGAGAACGTACGCTCATTTTACCGCCGACATAGTCTAGGACGACAGATGCGGTAGCATTGATTAGATCGGCCTCCTTTTCAGCACGGTGATCGGCCCACAGCACGATATTGCGGTCGCCGTACTGCCCCAATTGGTCTCCACGCGTCACAGCAACCGGCTCACCATGTAAGTCTGTGACTGCGAGCGAGCAGGTGGCATCAAAGCCGAGCCCTTTAATGGATGCTATTGGGACCTGCGACTCAGAAATGCATGCTCTGACGGCAGCAGTGATACAAGACCAGATATTAACAGTCGACTGTTCAAATATCCTGTGATCGCTGGGATCGCGATAGGTAATAGTATCCTGTGTGGATGATGCAACGATTGTCCCGTCTTGTTTTAGGAGGGAGGCACGGGCTGAGCCTGTGCCAACGTCGACTCCAATGTAATAGTTCTCGGACGACATCACGGTGAGAAGCAGGTGGGATGGGGTCTCGGGGCCGATTACATGCACACATTTCACTTGTTCACCTCTCAAAGTAGCCTTACAATTCCCAGTGCCAACTCAAGCGATTGGTCTCACACATATGAGGCACGAAAGCATGGTTTTCAGTGTGCGTAGTGGAATACATGTGCCTAGCGAGCATAAAACAAACGAGAAAGTCGGGGGCATGTCTATTCTGCAGCCGAGGTTACTCGTGCTATGGGAAAAATAAGCCGCATGATTCGAGCGAGTTGCAAACAGGGAAAACTCACTGTAGACCAGCTGTGACGAGTGGTGCACGATCCGCTTGATCTGGCCGTCCTTTTCCAAGTGCCTAATAGCAACCCGTGCAAGACTCCCGTTCACCTTCAGCCTCTCGATGAGAATGCTCTGGCTGATAAACTTGAAGGTGGGGACCTCCTTCATGATTCGGTCGAAGGTTGGCTTGTCAAGGGTGACGGCGTGTAGCGCCTTGTCCTTGACCTTTCCTTTTGACCACTTCTTCTTCTTTGCAGATTTGCCGCCACTGGACGGCGCTGGGGCCTTAGCTTTAGCCTGTAGGATAAAATACAATCAGCGCCTGATCCCACGACATCCTGGGCAGTGAGATTCCATCCAGCCAGATCCTGAGCGGTTGCCTTCCAATCTTTCGCTCTTCAGGATCCAACTAACTATGCCTATCCCAGAACTGTGATACTCACCATTTGTTACAAGACCGTCGATGGATGGGCGCAGTCTGGTGTGGGTGATTCCCAGAATCTCGTTCAGAGCGTGACTTGTTTGCAATGATTACGTAACTCGCGCCCGAAACCAGAGGACTGACAGGTCAGTGTGGATTTGGACTCCACGTCGACCGCGCACAAACCAATAATCTATGATCCCCTGGCTTCTCCTCCTACCATTGCCATCGTTGGTTCTGGCCAGCCCAGAAAAGACCCTGGGCGTACCCCCGGGTTTACTTACGAAATATATATCAAAATCAGGCAATTGGCAATGCTTGGATGGGTCAAAGGAAATTCCTTGGGATTTTGTGAATGACGATTCTTGTGACTGCCTTGATGGCAGTGATGAGCCAGGTCTGTTATATTTTTTGCTATCTACAACAAACGCCTTAGGCTAGGACCAGGAACTGCTGCTTGTTCCAATAATACATTCTACTGTCGCAACGAGGGTCATATTGGTGCAACTATTCCGAGCTCTCGAGTGAATGATGGCTTGTGCGGTAAGTTTTGCAACCTCCATGTCTCCTTCCCTCCCTGAAATGAGTAGAATCTGAGTGCTGTGACGGATCTGATGAACACTCTGGTATCTGCCCGAATGTGTGCAAGGCGGTTGGCGATGTCTACCGGAAGAAGCGTGACGAGGAGCGCAAACTACGCAGAACCGTATGTGTCTTGGTTGCCTCGTGCTTTTGTATGCACCAATGTCCGACAGGGTGCAAAAATCCGTTCCACTTATATTGCATTCGCACATAAAGAAAAGAAACAATTGGAAGCTCTCGTCCAAACTACTGGTCAGGAGATAGCGGTCAGGGAAAAAGAATTGGCTCGACTGCGTGGTTCGTATTTGGCAAGTTATTGTATTATAACTAACCAAACCTCCAGAAATCGCCGATCGGACTGAATCACTATCCGCGGCCGCCCTCGAGCACATGCAAAAATCCCGTGCGTGTCTGTTTTGTGAGCGTCTTGAGATGGCTAGTTACTGACCCCAGTATAGCGTTATACGCATCACTAATGTCCCATTCACTTGCCTTGAAGTCCCTGCAGCGCGAACACAAGAAACATCTCGAGCGCGAGAAGGCCCTGGGTAGCATTTTGGACTCACTCAGATCAGGTTATAATCCCAACTATCAGGATATGGCCGTTCTAGAGGCCGTTCGCGGATGGGAAGAGCTCTCTGGTTTACCACATATTAACGAAGGCTCTAAGGGTGGTTCCGAACAAGATGAATCGCCTGAGAGGAGTGAAACTCCGGTGGAAATAGAAACAGAGGAGGTCCCGGGTGATGGAATGTGGTCAGCTGAAAAGCTCGAGAATGAATTAGACTCTCTTGTGACCTCTGATTATGTTTCCTTGCTTCTTGAGCACGAAGAACACGTCAAATCTCCCGCTGACGATTCGACGCGTGAGTCCTTGTCCTACGATCCACATGTTGAGGTTTAACCCCAGCAAGTACTCGAAATCTCCTCCTATCTTCCAGAATCCTTGCTTCCCTACTACGATGACGCCAGAAATGCTATTGCATCGTGGCTGCAGACTCTTGGGCTTATTTCCGGTGACAATGATAGCGCGGCAGCCGGTGCGCAGACTTGGACAATATTTGATACCACTTTGGTGACCTTGTATAGATTCCTCACGCGCACGTCAGGCATTCAACGATGCGGAAAACGCCTTGAACCGCGTTCGAGATGAAAAAGGGAAGGCCCAGAGTGCTTTGGCGAATCTTTTTGATGTTACAGGATTCGGAGCCGATGGTGAATGGAAAAAGCTCGAGGGCCTGTGTCTCGAGAAGGACACGGGAGAGTCAGTTACTTCCAATCTACCTTCCAAATTTACTCACATTCTCAACCATTTAGCTACACTTACGAAGTTTGTCTCTTCGATGAAGCCAGGCAGAAACCAAACAACGGTGGATCAAATTTCAGTCTGGGGTGAGTGGGACGGTCAATGTTATGGCATCAACCGATGTGTCCTCTATCAGTAAATTCTCATCATGGAACCCATCATCTGACGTTCGCCCCGGTGACCCGGATTACCACAAGAAACAAGTGTACAACCAGGGCGCAAGATGCTGGAATGGGCCCGAAAGGAACGTGATTGTGAGGCTCCGACCTTCTGGTATCCCCTTGTCCTTCTGACCCCATACAAACGCAGCTTCTCATGACTTGTGGGTTGGAAAATGCCCTCCTGACCGTGGCGGAGCTGGAGAAATGCGAGTACCAATTCACTGGGACTTCCCCTGCGCTCTGTCTGCCCTTGGATACCGAGGGCGATGGCACAAGGGAGGACCTGTAAATAGCAAACGAGGCGAGCGCCGAATACATAACTTCTAGGAATTTCTGGAAACACTGGAGTGGGTTGCTAGGGTCTGAGATGGAGTGAAGGGTGACCGGTGACTGTCTGCAAAGCTCGCGCATATTTTGCAGCTATTTCAATCAGGCTGTATTGTTCCACGGTCACAGAACGACATGGAAACGCTCTTGAGACCTCCAGGCTTCCAGGTTGATGCTATTTGCTAAATGATTCCCGACCAAACAAATTTCCGGTGTCTCATTCAAAATGTTCCTTGCGCGGCACCCAGGTGTTTGCGCCCCTGGAAGCTGAGATGCGTTGCCACGCAACATGCTCGGTGCCGAGGCTTCTGCCGAACTATTTACGTGGCTCGCTTACCCTGTCTGATACAATTAAACTCCCGATCTGGCCTAGGCTTGCATGCGCATATCTTGAGCAAACTCGGGTCATTTGAGACGTCTTTAGAAGCTAGCGCGCCGGGAAACATGAACCGTAGCTCCTGGCTATTGTATTGCCACTGCCCTGAGGTTTTAGCAACAGTCTCGATGCACCATACGTGAGAAATTTTCAAGTCCTCCATAGCTACTAATACTAGTGGAATATTAGGCTCACTCGACACTATCCCGCTCTTACTACTCGCGGTTTCTAACAAGGACACGGGAAAATAATGTCCAACTCTGCTCCCGAGTCCTATGCACTGTTCCCGTTGACGGTGTTCGACCGGCTATTTGAGCGGACAACATTTGTTACAGGTTGGTTAGTCGAAGGTGCTGTCGATAGCCAGGCCCTTGCTCGTGCGTTGGATACGGTCACCAGCAAGTGGAGGATGCTGGCTGGTCGACTTCAATCAGCTACGAAAGAGAAGGTGCGTTTGGGCGTTTTTCCGGTTTGAGATTTATGAATAAATTGGGCGCAGGAGACCCGATGGTATATCAGAATACCATGTGGATGCCTTCCGCCAGGTTATCGTACCTACTCGCTGACGACGAGTGTATCTGATGTACCTCTGTCGCGATACCTCAGCATCCCCCTACCAACAATGACTTCTTCCCTCCCATCCCACTTGTTTGCGCATCCTTCCGTCCCACGGCAGTACACCGGATGGGAATCAGTCAGTAGCCCCTTAACCCACTGGCATATCACATATTTTCCTAGCGGGGATCCAAACACTCCATCGTATAGCTGTATTGGATTCTCTCGCTGCCATGGGATCTTCGATGGTATGGGTGCTGCATTGATTGTGAATGCCGTAATATCAGAGTTGCGAGGTAGTAGTTGGGAGATCCCCCAGCTCCCGTCTGAGGGATTGGTCGAAAACCCTCTTCAAGAGGCATTGAATACCGCTACCAGGGTTTATCCAGACGTCGCGCCGGACGATGGTTTTTCCATTCTAGGGGTCAAAGGAACATTAGGATTTGTAGCTTGGCACCTACGAGAACGATTCTGGCGCGGCGCAGATAGGACAGTCCTCATTCTGCCCAACAGGGTGGTACAGTACCTTGTCGACACCACGCGCTCCAAGGTTCAAGCAGAGTGTGATAGCTCTGTGAGGGTCACCACAGGTGATGTTCTCGTTGCGTGGTTGTTGAAAGTAAGATCTATTCATCTCAGGAGAACTCATTCTAATAGCGGTGCAGACAGTTTATTTGGATGGGACACCGGCGTCCACGGCCATCCAATGCGGTAACCTTGCGTCTTTCCGTGACTGCCTCTCAAAGGATTCTAGATCGTCATTTGGAATGTACCCCCATAATGCTTTCCGGCCCCTTCCATACCCCCTTTTTACTGCTGGAGAACTGAATTCTTCCTGCCTACACCACCTCTCGCATCGATTAGCTGTATCAAGGCAGTCGTTGGCCACCTCCCATATTATTTCTGCGTCCAAGGCGCTGCAAGAGTCTGCAAGATCCGTACCCATTGACCCACGATCCGATGAAAACTTGGTCATTTCAAATGTTTCTGCTTCCCGCATCCTTGAGGCGGACTGGAGTCTTATTGGGGCTTACAAGACTATTTGCGGGTATCGCTATCAACTAACCCCAACAAAAGTAATGTTGGCAAATGCAATTTACATTTCAGGAAGGTTGGGCGATTCGAGTGTTGTGTTGGATTTGACATTGAATTCGGCGCGGCTTGAGTTGGTGAAAAGTGCAGTTGACAGACTCGCGCTCGCTGAGGTTAGCTCGGGCTGATGTCCACGTTAATGCTGTATCAAGATTTTGTCCCTTGTCCTCCTTACGACTGTTCGTTGTAGTATCTCTCTGGAAATATAGTCATGTGTCCTACTACTTGCTGATGGAAGGGAATATTGTGTCCTCAACTGGCTCCCCCAGCTGGAGGCTGGTTCTTTAGAAGTAGCCAGATAAGTTCAAAGCAGTCTCCAAGAATGCCAGGGAGCCCTGGACAACAAGCAGACCGTTCGTGATCGCGGCCTGCACCGGGAATTTTGGAGGTTGGCGGAAGGAGACGGGACGGTGGTGACCAAGACTTCAGGCCT
>QGOG01013918.1:0-12788 GCA_003313185.1 Collybia sp. MG36
GAGGGGTGCCACTGTCAGCGCATGTAGCATTCATTCGGAGCGAGCACCATACCACTGGCCTTTGACAAGTTAGTTTGTGTTGATCTCTTTTCGATAATAATCCCCATCGACCGGAAGAACAAATGGCAATACACTCCTAGAAAAGTACCATTACACGGTTCTATCTGTGGTAAGTAACTTCGGTCAACACATCATATAAAAACGTCTGGGTTGAACATGATTTCAGATATCTATTGGAGACTTTGAGAACACACCTCGAAAACAACAGATATCATAACCCATAAGGGTTAATGGGCCATGGGGACTCATCAGATCATCGACATTGTCACTCGAGGTGAAATCCAAGAGGAGTCGACATATGATTATGCCAAATTTTATCCAACCTCGGTTGTGGGACAAAATGCCGGCTCAAAGGGCGAAATTGAACCTGTCGATGCCAACGATAACAGGGGCCTAAATGGCAGTTACCAATACTCAATACATACACCCCCTTTTGTTTTTCGACTTGGCTGCAGTGAATGCTAGAGCTGCGAGGGTTTTGCAGTCTGGGTGAGCATCCTCCTTGAATGCTGGGTCCGCGGAGAACGAACACCCGTCAAAGCCCGGGCCGGCCGGCATCGGATTATGGTGGGGTCATCAACAATTCAGAGTCAAACACATGCAACCGGCACTCGACTTCCTTCAGTCTTGACTATTACCTGGCAATACTATCACCATGCGCGTCGAGGATGGATTCCAGCAGGTACGTATACTATTCCGTCGTGACCAAGCGTATTTATTGACAATGCGGACTACAAGCCACCCTACCCACAGGAGCACCCGTATTCGGTTGATCCGGTATTACCTAGCCTCCTGAAACGGTTGCTCCCAACCAGGTCCGTTTATGTTTCCGCTCTGACGAGCTAATCTTCTGAATTCATGATGGAAGTATGTTACCCACTGTCGAGGCGGACCTCGTAAGGCTCGGGAACGACCTCGTCAATGGTATGCACGCTGCTCGCTCCAAGAATAATGCGTTACTACCCACGGTCGTCCAGACATACGCCCGCTTGCTCCACTCGTCCAACCCGCTACGTTGAATCAGTATGATCAGTGGGGCAGGCGCGTGGATACCCTACACACATCCGAAGGCTGGAGACGGTTGGAAGAATCTGCGATTAAGGAAGGTTACCTGAGTCTCGCCCACAAACGGCAATTTGGAGTGCATAGCAGGGTCTACTTGTTTGCAAAGACAATGGTCATGACGGGCGATTACCACGTGGTAATTCAACAGCTAGCATGGCGTGGACTGCTGAAGCCGATGCTATCTATAGATATTTTGCCCTTTGGCCATGACGGATGGTTCTGCGCGAGGTATATTTTTTCAATTGATAAGAGTGAAACTCGGAAGGATAACAATTGTCCAGTGATTGAGCTATTCGGGACAGACGCAATGAAACAGGAGTTGCACCCGCGACTTATCAGCCAGGACCCGGCTCAAGCGTATATGTCTGGGCAATGGATGACCGAGGTAGCACCATCCCCTTTCTGTCACAACACCATATAACATGCCACCCCACAGCGACCCGGCGGCTCGGATATCTCGCGCACAGAAACTATTGCCCGGCGGGTGCCTAGAATTCCATCAGACCTGGGCGAGCCATACTTGCTCGACGGATTCAAATGGTTCTCTAGCGCGGCTGAAGGAAACATGGCTGTAGCCCTCGCTCGCACTGGTTCAATTTCGGACGGCTCCAGGGGGCTCTCCCTCTTCCTGGTTCCAACCCGGTTACCATCGTACCCAACACCGCTGTCCAATGGGATCCGTATGCACCGCCTGAAGAACAAGATCGGGACAGTGGGTGTTCCAACAGCAGAACTATCTCTAAACGCGACCCGGGGCTGGCTCATTGGTCCCCTAAATGGGGGCGTCAAGGCGATTGTTCCTGTGCTGAACATCACGCGGATCCACTCGGCCATCCATTGCGTGGGGAGCCTCCAGCGGTGTCTGTCGATAGCGCGATCCTATGCTACCGTCCGGACGGTCGAGCGCGGAACCAAGGTGCTCCAAAACGTCCCTATGCATGTCGCTTCGCTTGCCGGAGTTAATCTGCTCTATCGTGCACTGACCCATCTCACATTCGGAGCCGTGGTCCTGCTGGGCAAGGTCGAATGCGGAGCTGCAACAGCTAGCGAAGAGGCCCGGCTGCGCATGCTGACCCCCACCGTCAAAGCGTTTGCAGCAGAGAGGGCTCCTACAGCCATGGAAGAGACGATGGCGTCCCTAGGCGGTCTGGGGTATATGGAGGAAACGGGGATTGGACGGTATGTCCTTGGGCCAAGAATTGCCGCTCGTTCTCATTCATGGTGGTAGGCTCATCCGTGATTGCCTTGTCGAGAAAATATGGGAGGGAACCGTCAACATCCTGGCTCTAGACCTGAAACGCGCAGCGCGGGAACAGGATGCTGTCAAACACTACCTCGTCGTGAGTCCCACATCTATCCCATTCGCACCAGCCATCCAACTGAGAACATGAACCAAGTGGGCCAATGAGATCCTCTCCAATGCTAAATCGTGTCATCTCCCCGACATTAACGAAGCCACCGCTGCATTATCGACAGCGGTGACCAAAGACGTTCCACGGGCCCTCGAACACCTCGCGGTCAACCCCTTGCTCCCCCGGCCGGCCCTCATCCTGTTTGCGACAGTGACGAGCGCATTGTACCTGCTCGAACACGCATGCTGGTCGTACACAACAAAGGAGCCAACGAGCCGGAGTGACCTGGAGACGTTCCGGCGGTGGATCGTGGATGGCGAGCTCGAGGGTTCGTTGAAGCTGGTGGAAAGGGTCCTGAAAGAGGACGGGGCGAGGTCTGAGATGGACACCTTGCTTGTATTTGGTGTGGAGTCGAAATTGTGAGGCTGTCTCCAATGTACGTCAGTAACTACTACGCGGATTGGATTCGTAATATGCATCGCGGTCCATATGGTGTGCTGTTACCATCCGAGTCATCTCGGCCATTTCATGGTGTGGCGTTGGTTCTCGAGTGGGCGATCCATGATCATTTGAGACCAAGTCAACATTTTCTTAAGGTGAGCAAGCGGTGCCGAGAGTCACAAGGTGACATTAAACCCGCGCCGCCGAAAGCATCGCCAAATACAGATAAACAACACTTTCGGCGGTGCGAGGAAGGTGGCGAGCGGTGAGCGGTGGGTTGCGGTAGGCCGTGGGCGATGGTGGATGGTGAGGTTAGCGGTTAGCGGTGAGCATGAGTGGTGAGCATGATTGGTGAGCATGAGTGGTGGACATTATCCACAACAAATGTATGACTGCCACATCAAATAAACTAGTTCTGGAACATTTGAGAGACTCGATGTGAGATGGGGGTGTGCAATGGACCAAAAGGATTAGGCCAAAATAGTTTCCCCAAGCGAGGTTCGAACACACAACGTCCCAACTCGGAGGACAAATATAATTCCATGCCAAAATACTGCTATACCTCAGCAGATGCAATCAAATTAATTTACATGTACTTTGGACCGACAATGCTGCCCATTTTTTGCTCTGATCCTTTCATTTCAAACACCGCTTCAGCGGCGTGAGTTTAAAGTCCAAAGCTCTGAGGGACGCGATCATAGGTGTGTGGGATGCTCCTCAGCCGATCAGCGCAGGTTGATGGATCTCCGACAGGGATTGAGATCCTTCACAAGCTCGGGTATGTCCACCGCGACATCAGCTCAGGAAATGTGCTATTTCGTGAGGGCGGAGGAAGATTGTCCGACCTCGAGTGCTGCAGGCCCTTCGACTCGACGAGGGGCCGGCCTGACGCCCGGACCGTGCGTTGTCCCAGCCCCAGGTGGTCTGGCACTGGATCCTGACCGAGTTTCACACAGGGTACCCGCCATTTCATGTCCGTGGAGGTCGCACTCGGCGACCGACTTTTCGTGCCGTCCAAGGTCATGCAAGCTCTCGCGGCTGGTAGGGTCGGCAAGAGTAAGAACAACAATAGTGAGAGGGGTGCGGCGTACACAGCGTCTCCATTCCAATTCTTCATCCTACACGGCATCGAATCTGTGTGGTGGATATTGACATACGCGCTGTTCGCCAATGGCGTCCAGGGAGAGCCCCCGAACAAGGCCCGTGAGGATCTCCAGAAGATGAACGCCCATATCATGTTTCCGAGGACTCTGTATAGCGCCTTCGTCGGCTAGCTCTCACCTCACCCGTGACATTCCCGGGCATGAAGGACAGCCTTCCGTCTATTCTCCACCCCATCTTTGACACTGCTGAAACCCTGCGCTGTGAACTCACCGCGGGATATGAAATAGCCGAGTGGATGGAAATCCTCAATCAAACACACATCCCCGACATCCTTTCCGTTTTCTTCCAGATGCTCGATGAAGCGATCGAGTCGTCCGAGAACATCACCCTCATTCCGGGTCTGAAATTTGACCACAAACGAGCGGAAGAGGCGGGGGACGATGGTGGGGAGGGGAGTGCTGATAAAAGGCTGAGACACGTTTAGCTGCACTCTCACCAAATGTAGTGTATCAATTGGCAGTTCCTAATCACGGGTTTTGAGCCGAAGTGACGACGTACATATGTATCTGTACAGACCGCGGGAGGACCCCGTACTTGAAGCTTGACATGACCAGCTTTTATCTCGGGCGTGAGTATGGGTCGGGTTCCTGGGTATCGGGTTGGGATGTGCACGGGTAGTCCACAGCAAAAAGCTGAGCAAGACCAGAGGGTAAAGCGCAAGATTTTGATTTTATCAGAATGAATCTTGCACTAGCCAAGGAGTCACTCTCAGTTTCATATTGTACAAATGTTGCTATTATATCGATGGACCCATGTTGATTTCCCCACTGTTAAAAGGTTTGCAGCGTAGGGAGCTCCTTCAGTCACGGAAGAGACAGTAGCGTCCCTGGGCAATTTGGGGTATGTGGATTTGGTCGGGTTGGATATTACTACTCGTTCTTCTTCATGGGTTGCGGAAATAACCTACCGGGGTGTATCTTGCCTATAGTAAATTACAGGGGGTATTTTGGGGGATTAAAATACAGGTATTTTACCAGTTAATAACCACGTGATCTAACAACGCGTGACATGATGATGACACATGGCTCCCATGCCTCAATGACGTCATTTCCGCGATCTTGTTCAATATTTTTTTGGCCGATGTTCCGGTCATGTGACCTAGGTAAATTTTGGCCAGTTTGACCTCCGGTATTTTACTGGTATGGGTAAAATACCAGGAAAAAGGCGATTTTGTAAAAAATTGGTGGTATCTTCCGCAACCCTAGACTGGGCCCTTGGGTCACGGTGGCGTAGGCATGATCACGTGCACTTGTGGTTTGGCTTGTTTGCGCGAACCAAACAAGCTAAACACATATAACGCACTTCGCCTACTCTCTCATTCAAACTATGACGACCACACCCCCCAATTCCAATTCTGGCCCGACAGCCCCAGCCCCAGCCCCCAAAGAAAGCCCTCCCAGGCTCAATAGGACTCATGATATAGACTACCGGTTCGGCGGTCTCAGAAAGGCCCGGGTCGCCGTTCTAGAGGAGCTCGGCAGCGCGCCCGTCGTTGGCCTCGACTGGTTCCTGTCTTACTTGTTGCCAGAGAATGACTTGAATATTGACGATGTCCTGGAGGGATTGGTCTCAAGTGGTGCCCGGGAGCCAGAGCGTTGGACGAAATTCCCAGATACCCATTGGGCAAGTTTAGGAGAGGATCGGGTTTTCAAGTGTTTCGAAGAAGTGGTGGATCAGATCGCGAATATCATCGGTCGTCTGAACACTAGCTCCCCCTCGAGAATCAGCTGCTACGTATCCCAACCTCACAAGGCGCCTGCTTCCCTTCGAAACAACATGTCTCGTCCCGACGGATTCTTCAAATTGGTCAACATCAATGCGCAGGAATCCGACTGGTGGGGAATTATCGGTCCGGGAGAGTTCAAGCTGTCGACCAGCGACGCCGCCACTAAGGATGTAAGCACACTCCTGCATTTCAGGATCAGTCTTGAATGCGCTATAGAATGTCGGGAAAATCATATGGAGTCTTCATCATATCATGCGTGAAGATCCTCGCCGACGATTCACGTTCGGGATCACCATCGAGGGCACCCGGACCCGCTTCTGGTTCGCGTCCCGGTCAGTCATCCTCACCACCGAGCCTTTCGATTTCATGGCGGTCAGCTGATCATTCTGAATGGCCCTCATCCCGAGTCTGACCCCCACCCACAGGAACCCAGGCCACTGATCCAGATGGTGAACTTCCTGACATATTCCACTGAGGAGCAGCTCGGATATGACACCACAATACACCGCATCCCCGACTCTGGGGGCCAACTCATGATCGACATCGGCGGTCGAAAGTTCAGGACAGGCAAGATTCTCGCCGACTTCTCGGCGGACTCGCTGCTGGGGCGCGGCACCCGCGTCTGGAGTGGGTTCTTCACGGATGCGCCAGGGAGGCCAGCGGTCCTCAAGGATTGCTGGGCGGAACGCGACCGCGAGCGGGAGGGTGACGTTCTGATGACTCTCCGAGAGGAGTATGGGAAGCTGCCAGACAGGGAGCACAATTTCGATGAGTACTTCCTGACGATGATCGAGCATGGTTGGGTCCAGCTCACCGAGGAGCCCGTGGATGACACACGGGCGATGATGAGAGATCAGGAACTGCCCACAAATGCTGCGCGTGTGACTTTGACTGATGACATCACAGAGTCCGACCGAGCACAGCAATCTAGTTTGCCTGCCCGTGCTGTGAGCTCTGGCATGGGACCGAGTCCGGGGGAGGTCATGCGCGTCGTGCATGACATCAAATGGCGGCGCCACTATCGCATCTCATTCAACGAGGTGGCGAAGCCATTATACGATGTCGTCAAGCTCGGGGACCATATCAAAGCTCTGAGGGACGCGATCATAGGTGTGTGAGATGTCCCTCAGCCGATCAATGCAGGTTGACGGATCTCCGACAGGGATTGGGATCCTTCACAAGGTCGGGTATGTCCACCGTGACATCAGCTCAGGAAATGTGCTATTCCATGAGGGCGGAGGAAGATTGTCCGACCTCGAATACTGCAAGCCCTTCAACTCGACGAGGGGCGGACACGATGTCCGCACCGTGCGTTATCTCAGCCTCAGCTGGTCTGGCATCAGATCCTGACCGAGTTTCGCACAGGGCACTCGCCATTTCATGTCCGTGGAGGTCGCGCTTGGCGACCGGCTTTTCGTGCCGTCCATGGCTACGCATGCTCGTGTGGCTGGCAGGAACAACAATCGTGATAGGGGTGCGGCATACGAAGTGCCTCCATTCCAATTCTTCATCCTCCACGACATCGAATCTGTGTGGTGGCTGCTGGCCTTCGCACTGTTCGCCAATGGCGTCCAGGGAGAGGCTCCGAACAAGGCCCGTGAGAATCTCCAGAAGCTAAACGCCCAGATCATGTTTCCGGGAACTCTGGCCAGTGCCTTTCGCCAGAATGCCTTGATCTCACCCAAGAAATTCCCGGGAATGAAGGACAGCCTTCCGTCTATTCTTCACCCCATCTTCGACGCCGCTGACACCCTGCGCAATGAACTCACCACGGGGTATGAAACAGCCGAGTGGATGGAAATCCTCAATCAAGCACACATCCCCGACATCCTTTCAGTTTTCTTCCAGATGCTTGACGAGGCGATCAAGTTGTCCGGGAATATCAAGCTCATTCCGGGTCTGAAATTCGACCACAAACGATCTGCGGAAGCGGCGGGGGACGATGGTGGGGAGGGGAGTGCCAATAAAATGCTGAGACATGTTTAGCTCGCCAACGAGAACCAAGTATATTTAATTGATGTGCCAATTGGCGGTTTCTCATCACAGATTTTGAGCTCGAGTGAATAGACAACGATGTGCATATGTATCCATACAGACCGCGTCGGAGGACTGTACGCCAGTAATTACTACGTGGTTTGGATTCGTAATATGGTGTGTTGTTACTAGAATCTAGGCCATTGAATGGTGCGACCTTGGTTCCAGAGCGGGCAATCCATGATCATTTCCTAATTGTGAGCAAGTGGTTCAAGGAGGCGTGTCAGGCGGACTGTACCGCAGCTTATTTGCGCGAACCAAACAAGCCAAATGCAGCACACTCCGCACCCGACAATACTTAAACATTATTGTCGGGCGCGACTACGACCACACCCCCCAATTCTGGCCCGACAGCCCCAGCCCCGAAAGAAACCTCTCCCAAGGCCAAAATGACTATGGACTATCGGTTCGGTGGTCTTGGAAAAGCGCGGGTCGCCGTTCTAGAGGAGCTCGGCAGCGTGCCCGTTGTTGACCTCGACTGGTTCCTATCTTACCTATTGCCGGGGGGTGAATTGAATACTTACAATGTCCTGGAGGAGTTGGTCTCAGGTGGGGCCCGGGGGAAAGACCATTGGGAGGCATTCCCAGAGACCCCTTGGTCCTCAGACTCAGGAGAGGATGTTCTCAGGGGTTTCGAACAGGTTGTAGACCAGATCGCGAACGCAATCGGTCGCCTGAAAACTAGCTCCCCCTCGAGAACCAGCCGCTACCTATCGCAGTCGAACACAGCACCTGCTTCCCCTCCGGACAACGAGTCTCGTCCCGATGGATTCTTCAAATTGGTCAACATCAACGCTCATGAATCCGACTGGTGGGGAATCACCTGCCCGACAGAGTTCCAGCTGTCGACCGGCAACGCCGCCACCAGGGATGTAAGCACACTCCTACATTGCATGATCAGTCTTGAATGCTTCATATGATGCCAGAATGTCGCCAAAATAATATGGAGTGTGCACCACATCATGCGTGAGGATGCTCGCAGGCGATTCACATTCGGGATCACCATCGTGGGCACCCGGACGCGCTTCTGGTTCGCGTCCCGGTCGGTCATCCTCACCACTGAGCCATTCAATCTCATGACGGTCAGCTGATAATATTGGATGGCCCTCGTCCCGAGTCTGACCCCCACCCACAGGAACCCGGGCCACTGATCCAGATGGTGAACTTCCTGACATATTCCACTGAGGAGCAGCTCGGATATGACACCACCATACACCGCATCCCCAATTCTGGGGGCCAACTCATGATCGACATCGGCGGTCGGGTGTTCCAGACAGGCGAGATCCTCGCCGACTTCTCGGCGGACTCGCTGCTGGGGCGCGGCACTCGCGTCTGGAGCGGGTTCTTCACGGATGCGCCAGGGAAGCCAGCGGTCGTCAAGGATTGCTGGCCGGAATGCGATCGCGAGCTGGAGGGCGATGTCTTGATGACGCTCCGAGAGGAGTATGGCGGGCTGCCAGACAGGGAGCACAATTTCGATGACTACTTCTTGACCGTGATCGAGCATGGTTTGGTCAAGCTCACTGAAGAGCTCGTGGATGACGCACGGGCGATGACGAATGATCAGGAACTGCCCAGAAATGCTCCGCATTTGATCTTGACGGATCATATCACAGAGTCCGACGCTGTGAGTTCGGAGGAGGTCATGCGCGTCGTGCATCACGACATCAGATGGCGGCGCCACTATCGCATCTCATTCAACGAGGTGGCGAAACCATTATACGATGTCGAAGAGCTCGGGAACTACATCAAGGCTCTGAGGGACGCGATCACAGGTGTGTGAGATGTTCCGAGGCCGATCGACGCAGGTTGATGGATCTCCGACAGGGATTGGGATCCTTCACAAGCTCGGGTATGTCCACCGCGACATCAGCTCAGGAAATGTGCTATTCCATGAGGGCGGAGGAAGATTGTCCGACCTCGAGTACTGCAAGCCCTTCGACTCGACCAGGGGCCGGCCTGACGCCCGGACCGTGCGTCATCTCAGCCCCAGCTGGTCTGGCACCAGATCCTGACCGAGTTTCACACAGGGTACCCGCCATTTCATGTCCGTGGAGGTCGCACTCGGCGACCGGCTTTTCGTGCCGTCCAAGGTCATGCAAGCTCTCGCGGCTGGCAGGGTCGGCAAGAGTAAGAACAACAATAGTGAGAGGGGTGCGGCATACGAAGTGCCTCCATTCCAATTCTTCATCCTCCACGACATCGAATCTGTGTGGTGGCTGCTGGCATACGCGCTGTTTGCTAATGGCGTCCAGGGAGAGCCCCCGAACAAAGCCCGTGAGGATCTCCAGAAGATGAACGCCCATCTCATGTTTCCGAGGACTCTGATCAGCGCCCTTCGTCGACTAGCTCTCACCTCATCCGTGACATTCCCGGGCATGAAGGACAGCCTTCCGTCTATTCTTCACCCCATCTTTGACACTGCTGAAACCCTGCGCTGTGAACTCACCGCGGGGTATGAAATAGCCGAGTGGACGGAAATCCTCAATCAAACACACATCCCCGACATCCTTTCTGTTTTCTTCCAGATGCTCGACGAAGCGATCGAGTTGTCCGAGAATATCACCCTCATTCCGGGTCTGAAGTTCGACCACAAGCGGCCTGCGGAGGAGGCGGGGGACGATGGTGGGGAGGAGAGTGCCAATAAAATGCTGAGACATGTTTAGCTCGCCAACGAGAACCAAGTATATTTAATTGATGTGCCAATTGGCGGTTTCCGATCACAGGTTTTGAGCTGAAGTAAATAGACAATGATGTACACACAGACCGCGGGAGGACCCCGTACATACTTGGAGCTTGAATTCTCATGACTTCTCGGACATGAAGAATCGGGACCAAGTTCGTCCACAGTAAAAAGCCGGAGCGGCGAGATTTCGATTTTATCAAAATGGGTCTCGCATAAGCCCAGGAGTCTGCGACTCACAGCGTCTTGACCCCCAAGTTTTTTCATTCCACCCCGAACGCACGCATAATGTTCACCACGACCGACAGCGTCCACGCACAGGCGGACTCAGTCTCATGTACCAACCTGACATGGTGTCATTTGTACCCTACCGTTTTTCGTCAGCACCTTCTTTCTATGCACAAAACCGAAATTGGGACATTCATTGGCTGAACTGGCCAGAAGAGCTATTTGTACATATCACCTCGAATCGCGACGCACACTTGGACGTCCATGAATACCTGAGATGAAACCGACAGTGCCACTCCCGCAGCGGTGCCGCCTAACAGATCTGGAGACGACCCATTTGACGGTTGAGACCATTCTGGGGGTGCGTTAGTACAGGCATCCCTAAACCGGACGGCCTTACCTCACTGGGAAGGACCATCACCATGGCATAGGCGGAGAGCTCCACAATCCATGCCACCGGGTCAGGATCGATGAATCCGAATAACCTTGAGTGTCGGAGAATTCGACGTTTGATTTTAGCGTGCAGTTCAGCGGCAGGGACCCCATTCAGCTTCAGTCGCATCCTGACAATGGACAGATGAGTAGCTGCAAACACCGGAGGTGTGCACCTACAAAATCCTCTGATTCTGGCCACAGATCGATTATTTCGTCAACCAGTGCGTTGAGTACGTCCTGTGCATATAATCGAAACGCGCTCAAGACAGAGAATCTAGTGGCCTAACTTGGTCTTGTATGGTGGCGGCTGGCTATATGGTATGATCATGTTAGCGTCGTCGACGACAGGAGCAAGTTCGATCAAGTGGGTACCATGTTGTTGTCTAAAAGACCACAGTTAGGGGCACAGCGAGAACGGTACTCTGTTTGAGTGGGCGGGCATGCCGTTCCCACGCACGTTCACAGCGGAGAGGGCTCCTACCGCCATGGAAGAGACAACCGTCCCTGGGAGGTTTGTGGTATATGGAGGAAGCGGGGTTTGGACGGTATGCCTTCGAGTTGAGTATTGCTGCTCGCTGCACTATCGACAGCGGTGACCAAAGGTGTTCGTGAGTCCTTCAACACCTCGTGGTCAACCCCTGCTCCCCAGGCCTGCCTTCATCCTATTCGCGACAGTGACGAGCTCGAAAATGCATGCTGGTGGTACACAACCAACGAGCCAACGAGCCAACGAGCCGGAGTGACCTGGAGACATTCCGCTGGTGGATTATGGGTGGCGAGCTCGAGATGGTAGAGGGGTTCTGGAGGGGGATGGGACGAGGTCTGAGATGGGCACCTTGCTTGTATCTGGGGGAGTTGAAGTTGTGAGGCCGTCCCGGTTGTACCCCCTCCGCACGTCGATAATCACTACATGGATGGAATCCGTAATGCGCGTCGCAGTCTAAGTGGTATGCTTCTACCATAATCGGCCATTTCATACCATGATCTTTTGAAGAGCAATTTTGGCTGGGGGCGTGAGAAATAAACCGTTATCGCACCCAGGGTTTTGTGTGAGCCGATATCAACTGAGTACACGAGCGATCGGACCATGGAGGTGAGGATGACCATGACGAAACGCATTCGCTGAAACGCGAGACGGGAGGGTGACTGGGAATGTCAGGCTATCCATGCTCGAGTTTAGCCAGCTCTTCAAGAAGATGCGCGCGCTGCTCGAGAAGGGCGACCGTACGCGAGTGGAGATGGATATCGTGTCGCGATGCCAGGTTCAGTGCCCTTTCAATATCAGACTCCTGTGCGAGGGATAAGTTCAAGTTAGCCATCTGCAAATTCGGGATGAAAGATGAAGAGGTGTACATCGTTTGTCAAGTTTTCATCAGATTCAGACATGAGAAAGGATAGGTTGAGGCGGTTACTTTCGAACGAGGCAATTTCCTGATCTTCGTCAACAGGGTAGATGTAACCGTCGTGTCTGACATCACAAAGGGTCTCCATATCATCGCGCGAGGAGAACAATAACGAGGGAGAGGACACTGCACGGGCACACCCCACCGTAGCCGGTTTGTGAGCAGGCGACGCGAAATTGAGCAACGACTCGGAATCC
>QGOG01014040.1:0-39491 GCA_003313185.1 Collybia sp. MG36
ACCTAAGTAATGAGTTATGGGCATCTGGAAACAATGCAGTGTGTAACTTACCGTCACTTCGCATGAGGAATAGGAAGAGTAAGTATGCCAATGCATGATAAGACTTGAGTTGAACAGCAGCACTCACGTGTTGAACGGGAAGCTCTGTGAATGGTTGAATAAGAAGGATATTCGCCGTCGCGATCATGATTCACAATGTTCACGTACCACTGTGTTGTCTCTCGTGCCATTGTCAGGTTTCGCGTCAACGAAGTGATTTTCCACTCGAATATTCTTTCCGGGCAAGTTCCATCCCCACGCAACAGGTTTGATGACCTTGATACCGCGGAGAAGGCCATTGGTTACATTAAAAGTGGCCAGCTGGGGGCGAAGGGTCTTTTGCCAAGGGTTGGTGAAGTGCGAAGAGTAAGAATGGGGAAGATGCCAACCCGATTTCCAATATCCCACCATTGTTGCCCGAACCCATTGAATCGCCCCCACTGGAAGTCGGGCGAACCGATGATTTGGACGTTGGTCCCCTGAATATAAAACCATGGCGTCGCATAGGTCTTGACCAAAAATTTCAGTACATCAGTTCGGCTGGAATCAGTTGGACTGACGCTCGGTTGGTTTAGCGTTACATTAATCTCATGCTGCACCCTTGATATGTTGTTTGGGAGATTCAAGTTACCATTGAGATAGACTACCACGTTTCCTGTTGCCCGCAGTTGGGATCATGGTCATAAGTAGCGGGAGGATGAATGAATACTCAAGCCAGTAAGTGATACAGGCGTGAAAGCGCTGTAGTTTGCCTTGGAAAATGTGATCACTGAGTTGGAAGCACAATCCTTGAATGTTTGAAGAATCGCGGGCGAGTCGTCCACATTATGGCCAGTATGTTTAACAGTGCAGCGCTTGAGCTTGGGTGTGCGCCCGGCAGCTCCAATTACGAACGCGGCCAATGCCAGAGCTATCAAACGTAGTGCGGGTGTCATCGATGGACCTATGTAGCGAATTCAAGACGCTGGTATTGGCCTTTATACAGTCGCCATCACATAATTTTTCCGAGACAGACAGCGTATCGAGAAGCAGTGTCAAGTGGTAAAAAAAATGTGTCTCTTGGCGGTGGGCTATCAGGTGGCACGATGGGGGTCGCAACACCCCCGGGCCGGGCGCAACTAGAGAGGATCCTCAGCATCTGTGGATCGCTGATTAACTGATCATGCGCTGGGTGGCTGAATACTAGCGGGGATTGGAAATGCTGGGAAGGGGGAGACTAAGGTATTTTCATGCGAGGACATTCAGGTGCCTAACGCACTGGGGAGAATTTATGTTGATAATTCGCCAAATTAATGATACAAACATCAGTGATAGATGGGTCAGGCGAGCCAGTACCTAGTAGGAAATATATTGATAACAATGGAGTCTGGAAAAATGGGTGGAGATCACCTCTGATGGGGCTTGACAAGGGCACCTGATTAGTCGACTTTGTTGTCCTCGCTCGTCTCATCATACCAGTCGCCATCATCACCCTCTTCTTCGCCAAGGCACAATTGAGCCAACCCCAGATCATGGAGGCGCGTCATTTTAACAAGCATCCCTAGCCCGGTGCTCATTTCGCCATGAGAATTTTGTTCACTTGGGCCATTCAGCAGTGCCCAAGTTTGTTCATCCATTTCGTCAGCCATACAACCCCAGGCTGATCTGATGGCGCCAGGATAGTTGAAAGAAGCGAGAATAAAGCAGATGGGGGAGCCTGGGTCAAGAAAGGAAGGAAGATGTTAGACGCGTGGGTAGCGGGGGGGCACTGGAACCTCGCACATAATCCGCTGATCTCTTGTTCCCGCTCCAGTTGTTGGGATGGGGGCTGATTGATAGTTTGTTCTGATTCGTCGTCGGCGGCGTGGTTTGAGAGAACATCTCCCAACCGGTAGAGCCTCTGACATGCAGGACATATCCGGCCAGTTGCCCGACTTTTATTGTACCATAGTATCTGACGCGTTTATGAGCTTGGCCTGGGGACAACTTGAGTATATCACACACCATTGCGGTCTCCTCTGGTAACACTGTGCAGAGCATTTGTAATACTTCCTCTTGAGCGAATTCCGCACAAAGTGGATCCTATGGACATTTAGGAGGGGGCAAAGCACAGCGAAGGCAGGCGACAGGCTTACCTCCCATGCAGGCGGTTGCGCAAAATACGACGAACCTAGAAACGCTCGTGTATCTCGAACGCGAGGCCCGTTTCCGGGATCGTGTATGTATGGTAGACGGGGGACCAGTCCGACAGGCTCAGGCAGACAGACACCATCTTCATAGTCGTTGACAAGTTTGAGTTCCTTCAAAGGGTTTATGAGATGGACGCGATCTGACTGCGGAGGCGTTATGAGCTGACTTGGGGGGCGCGACGGTGGGGTTTCGGAATTATCCACGGACGGTGACTGGCTCCCAAGCAAGCGGCGGGGTTTTGATTTTGATTTCCTTTTGTGAGTGGATTTGCGCTTCTTCTTGATGTTTGACGGGCCGGGCATTTCCTGTTGCGCTGATAAGAGTGTATACTTATACAAAATACAAACGAGGCGTGGTGGAACCGTGGAAAAAGAGTTCCGCGCCAGTGTTACGGAAACACGTGAGGTCTGTAACGCGTCACTTACATGGCATTTCCCTCAACTTAGTGCGCCAAAATTTGTCCGGGCCAGCCAAACCAATATGTGCATGAACCATAATGAATAGGATATAGATAAGCTTGCGTCTTTCCCAGAAGAGGAAGGGCGAAGTCAGTGGTGACACGCCGCTTTCACGCGCTGGAGCCAAGAAAATGCGATGATCGCAGTACCCGACCCGCGTGTCTTGTCCTTGGCGGCATTTTCCCCACACACAGATCCCTACGCACACGGACATTCTCCTCGTTTGTCAATTCCGTGTGTTGAAAGTCACCATCAACTTCCATGTCGCCGTCTGGTCACCATAATACGGCTTAAAACTTTGGTAATGAAAGAAGGCATGTGGGCTGGGCCACTAATCCGTATCCTAAATCAGAAATAATCGCCATTCAAATTCCAAGCTGCATCGTGCTCGCGTATTTTATAAGTGACAGACCGTGGAGCGGAGAGGAGAGTCTGTTCCGTTGACCAATGATGCTAGACACCTTATGCGAAATGGCCCTCACGCTGGTGCCCAGGATGGTTCTCAGCCAACAACTTTGAGAGCGACCTACCAGAACTTCAGAACACCTATACATGAGCGGCGTGCGAGGTAGCAGGCATTCCTCTCCGATTTGGGCGCGATGCTGGGGTATAAAGGCCTAGATGTTTTCACCCAGATATCTCATCAGCTTCGCCATGCAGCTCTTCTTTGCCTCCGCCGCTCTCCTCACCGTCCTCAAGTCCCACCCAGCGTTTGGCGCCACTCTTGCCGCGAAAGCCAACATCAAGGCCGTCTCCCTTGATGTCATAAATGCCCAGCTCGCCCCTGATGGCTTCTCCAGGTGTAAGTTACTACTTTCAACGTCGCGGCGAGGATTCCCGAGCTGATCGTTCTGCAGCCACCATCGTCGCGAATGGAACGTGCGTACATCCAGCCATTGGCTGAAGCTGAATGACATGACACTGGCATATCCTTTAGATATCCTGGTCCCCCGATAACTGCGATCAAGGGCCAGACTCTCCGCGTGACAGTCAACAACAAACTGGTGTGTCCTTAGCACCGTTCCACACCGTGTAATTGAACTCTTTCTCAGACCGACGCATCGATGCGTCGCAGCACCGCAATGGACTTTGACGGAATCTTCTTCAGCAGCCAGAACTCGTACGACGAGGGTACCCCCTTCGTGACCACCTGTCCGATCGCGCCGGGTGCGAGCTACACATATAACTTGCCTCTTGGCGATCAAACCGGCACATTCTGGTATCATAGCCAGTTGAGCGTCCAATATGTTGATGTGGGTGCCCCAGCCCATCCCCATGCTTATTCCGCCTGATTGCACGTGACAGGGGCTCCGGGGGCCATTGATCATCTACGGTCCGTGAGGTTTCCTGTTGCGCAGGATCAGTGCGTCTAAATATTTTCCAGACCCACTCGACCCCAGCCGGCACCTGTATGATGTTGATGATTCATCTACGGTGAGCTCCTCTCATTGGGCATTGATTTGTCTAATTTCCCTCCCCAGATCATTCAACTCGGTGAGATCATCTGGCTTGAAAACAAAATTTATGGCTCAAGATTAACTCAGGTGATTGGTGGCACGTCCCCACCCCGTCCCTCCTGTCTGGGTACGAGGCGACCGGTGTTGTCCCCGTATCCGACTCAGGGACCGTCAATGGCGCGGGCCGATACAACGGCGGCTCTGAGGTGGCCTGGTCTGTGACGAATGTTGTCGCCGGGAAGCGCTATCGCCTCCGGGTCATAAATGAATCTGGGCGCAATATCTTCACATTCTCCATCGACAGTCACAGCCTCAGTGAGTACGACGTTTCCTCTATGACATCCGACTAACGAAGAGCAGCCATCATTGAAGCTGACGGTGTCAACACCACACCCAAGGTTGTGGACACAATCGAGATGCTCGCTGGTCAGCGGTACTCCGTTGTAGTGAGTATTGCATCGCCAGTATTGGGGGCACACTGTTGAAACGCACCCCAGGTCGCTGCGAACCAGCCTGTCGGGAATTATTGGATCAATGCGCCCTTTGTTGGTGGTAGCCCCGCCCGTAACCTCAACCGTGGGTCTCACACATTTGGGTGTCCGGATCCTCACTTATATTCCCATCTCAGAGAACTCCACACTCTCCCGGGCGGTCCTCCGCTACGCTGGTGCTCCGATCGCTGACCCCATTGCACCAATGTCCGCCGGACCCGCTAATGGTGTTGCTCTGGTTGAGGCTGACCTCCGCGTAAGTCTTGATCACAATCATTGAATATGTCCTGATCTCGCACATTAGCCTCTTCACAACGGTGACGCAGTGTGTATATTCATGTTCTAACCTCGACTCCTTTTAAACATGCCTTCAGCCGGGGGCACCTGATGTTAACATCACTCTCGACCTACAAGCGGTGCGTTTTACTCGACTGGCTTTTGCCATTGTTAATCTTCTCTTTCAGGTTGCTGGAAAAGCTATTTGGAACGTGAACAACATCTCATATGTTCACCCAACCATCCCAACACTTTCTAAAGTCCTTACGGGCGCCAATGATGCCGCCTCCTTCGACCCAACTGAGAATACATTCATTCTCCCTGCCCACAAGACCATCCAAATCGAGTTTCCCCCCACGTAAGTTGATATCACACATCACGTTGATATTTAGGCTGAATGTTGGCTTAGTAATGATGATGATGCCCATCGTGCGTATTCTCCATGTGTTTCCGATCTTTGAGAGGTACTGAATGAATAAAAACCAGCCCTTCATTTGCACGGCGTATGTGATAAATGGATCATATCATGACTGCGGGCTAATGGTTCCACAGGGCAATTTCCACGTCATCAAATCTATGAGCTCCCCTGATCTCAATTTCGTCAACCCCATCCGCCGTGATGTAAAGCCTCCATGGCCCCTCCAAACTCTGCGCTGATGCGTTCTCAATAGGTTGTCGGTGTCGGAGGTTCTGGCACCATCATCCGATTCAGGACTGACAACCCAGGACCCTGGTTCTTCCATTGCCACATCTTCTGGCACATGCAAGCAGGACTCGCAACCGTTATGCTCTCTAGCCCAGCCGACATCCGCAAGAATGTTCATCCCTCCAAGGCTTGGGGCCAACTCTGTCCTGCGTGAGTCTCAACCACTGAAGAGTATGGGTATGCTTACTGAGGGTTGTATGTAGCTATAATGCACTCCCGGCTGAATTGCAGTAACTTGGCCAAGGGGTTTTTTTCCCGAAGGATTAGGTTCACATCGGATCCATAGTTGTAACTCATGAAAATATATCTTCATTGTCTATGTTTCAATATTCCGCGCAAAAGGCTTTACAAGGACATGAGACATAATGATGCCAACGAGTCAAAAAACATTCTTTCATCTAATTATTCAATATTGTTATACATTTCGATACTCAAATGCTGGTGTACCGGGCTCCGAGGTATCGATGATGGATTTGGTATAGCCAGGCTCCCCTTCCTTCGTGCGGGCTTCGTCGACCGATAGAACCTCGGCGTCAACAAGGCCTAGTGATTTCTTGAGGTATGGCAAAATTTCAGACAGCACTCCGCTTTCAGAAAATGGTAGAGCCCTTCGGAAAGCAGTTTGGGCTCCAAATTGTGCCATTCGTTTCTAGGTATCATTGGTTCATCTGTGAAATCTAGAAATTACGAGCATGAAAATACCTTGAACGCCTGGATAAACGGCATAGCACGTTTATCTTTGATCAGTCCTCGCGCTGTCAGCAACTCCCGAACTTTAACATCATCAACTTTCTCCGCCTCCTCTGTGTACGACTCCTTGATAATCTGAACACACGAGTCTTGCCACTCGGGGAAGGCAGTCGCCGCATAGATGCGAACACTCTTTGGTTTCTTTGGGTCAAATAACGCATCGACAGGTTTCTTCCCTTTTGTTTTGTTCAGCATTTTCATCAGAGCGGCCTCGGCATCGCGGATAGTTTTGATAGTTCCCCGCATGTACGCTCCTGCTTCAATAATGGTGCGATCAACAGGGCGAGAGGGGGTGGGCCAGAGTGCCAATTGGACGGATGAAGGGTGTTTGAGAATACCAGAGTGAATGTGCTCGGCAAAATGGGGAGCGATGGGTGTGGCTAGGAGGGCGGCGGTTTGGATCCAGTACATGACCAGGTCGGAGTGCATTCCCACATCAGAAGTCACCTCGCGGTACCAGTCACGCACACTTTGGAAATCATAGAAGCCGTATTTCAAGGCATCCTTATAATTTGTGCTAGATGACGGATGAGGCTGTAATACTGGAGCGAGTGTACGGTACGCACGCTTCGTAGTGGCTCTGAGTGATATTGATAAGATCATTGATTTCTTCCTCGAACACTTGATCATGATAATTGCGGGGTCCATGTCGTAGGTTTTGTTTGTCTTTCACCATATCCTGTATTAATGAAGTTATAAGATGCGTTCAACGAGTATTCTAAATTAGCTTACCTCGCACCATCCCAGAAGAGTGTATAATCGCAGAATATTCGCATTCGCGGTTTTCTCCTCAAAATTCGCATCTTCTAAACCATCGCCCGCATCTGCGAGCGATAGGCGAGTAGCATCGGCCCCAAACTTTTCGACTGACTCTTTGAGGGTCAAAGAATTCCCAGTGCCTTTGGACATCTTTTTCCCGTTAAGCATCAAATGACCATTTGTACGCATGCTCAAGGGCCATTTGTCCTCCGGGAAAATAGCGCAGTGGTTATACAGAGCGAAGCTCAGATGGTTGGGAACAAGATCCTTGGCGGAAGACCGAACGTCGAAGGGGTAGAAGTAATTATACTCATGTTTCATGGCGTCGGCTTTCTCGCGGGGAAGGGGAGCAGGGTCAGGCCAGGGCCCGTTGCAAAAGATGTACTCCCAAACCTCGTCCGTCATTTGCTCAGGTGTGACGCCCAAGGGACCGGGGGTACTGCCATCTATGCTACCCTCTACAAAAGAAACATTAGATTACGGCAGTGGACAGGACCTTGTCACCAACCGTGCAACAATTGGGCAACTGTGTAATAGCTCATATAAATCGTGGAGTCACTCAACGATTCGACAAGGAAATTAGTATCCCAGGGTAGCTCGGATCCCAAACCGTATGTTCGGGCGCAGGCCCACTTGTTCAGCCATTCCAAGGTCTTCTCAAACTGATGTCGAGTTTCCGTGGTGTAAGTGTTCATCTTCGCTAACAGCCTTCAAAGTGAACCGCGTCAGTAGCGACAGATCAAGTCACACCGACTCACCTCTCTGTTTGCGCTCTCCACACAGGTTCTCCGTAATCCAAATACCACTGATCCATAAGCGCAACAATGCACTCGTCAGCACTCCTGGAGATCACCAGGCCTTCGGGTTCAGCATATGCGAATGCCAGACCAGCTGCGATCATACTCTCTCGGACTTTCGGTTTCGCGTCCTGGACACTCTCGCCCTTGTGTTGTCCGACCAACATGGTACCACTATAGAAGCCTTCCTTATATGCGATTTCCTTCGCTATGGAGAGTTGTTTAGTATCCTTTTGGGACTGAATCTTCAGCTCTTTCACGATAGCTGGAGCAGTGAGGTCGCCATAAGTTGGCGTAGTGATGACAGGGACTGGATCAATTGCAGCCCATGATGGATCAATCTTGTAGAACTCAGGCTTTTTGCGTAGATCCATAAGGGTTTGGAAGTCATCTGGGGAGTCAGATGGAACTGAAGTGACAACGCCAGTACCCTATCATATGTAAGGATAAGCTGGAGGGTGTAAGAGCGCTCGGATACCTTGGTAGCCAACACGCCGTCCATTGGCAGAACGAAAATTTCCGGGTGAATTGCGAACGGGGCCTTGATTTTCGTACCAACAAGCTTGGATCCATCAATTGTAATAAGCTGTTCAATATTGCCTCGGGGCGTTGATATACCCTGGAAAGCCATGTTGCGAGCGGCGCGAAGTGTGCAGAGGAATGCCTCCTTCTCATTGATAACGAAAACCCCATATTTGATCGCGGTGCCAACGAAACAATTGGTTTGACCGTACCTAGCAAAGTTGAGAATATGGCAGAAAATATGAATATTTAGAGTACTCACATCGTTTCGGGGCGCAGCGTAGCCGCTACCATGAAAACCTTCCTGCTACCAACCTTTCCCTCGATCGCTTCCTTGGCCGCTGGACTCCAATTGACTACCTCCATCTTGATACCGGTATATTCCTGCGGACCAATACCTTCACCATCGGATCGATCGTGGTCCATGCATGGTTGGCCATCTTTGGGACTGTATATGGTGTACCGTTCACCGAATTTGATTTTACCGAGTTTGTATAACTTATTGACCTGCCATCTGACAAAAGCATCGTAGTATGGATTTGCTTTGGTTGTGAGGAATGTCCTGCGCCAGTCTATCCGAGATCCAAAGGAGTTGTTGTCCGTCTAATGATCAATCAAGTCAAGACAGCGGAGCCATATGATGTGATGCGGGTACTGACGATTGCAATGGGGGGGAAATATGTTAACCAATACATTGGATCCGCGAATTTCTTGATCTCAGCGCGCGGAACGCCGATCGACTCTAGAATCTGGAATTGGTAGGTGTGTCCGGTTGCCTTTCCGAGCAATTTCCCCTTTTTCGCCTTGGACTTGTCAACCGGAACATCCTCTGCAATTGGTTCTACATCCTTCTCCTTTTCTTCTTCAGCCTGATCTAATTTAGCTTGTACCTCCTCGAAATTCTCAAAGTCGGGTCCGAAAAGCTCTATTTCGCGAATGATCTTGTCTGATGAAGCCTGGGTGGGCAAATGTAGGGATTCAAGTAGATGGTTGTTTCTGCGCACACTCACTTTGATGGGCATTCCGGTGACATGGAATCCATGGGGGAATAAAACCCTCTTCCCAAGCATCCGCTGGTAGCCTGCTGCAAATTCGATCTTCGAGATGGTGAAGGCATGTCCGAGATGCAGACTCCCATTCATGTAGGGGTACGGGAAGTTGCCAAACCATTTTGGAAACTTTTCTTGGACTTTCGCGGGGGACAATCCCGCGACCTCTGACGGCAAAGGCGCATTGACCTCGAAGAGGTGTTCATTAGCCCAACGTTCCTGATAGCCCTTTTCCAAAGCTTTAAGATGATCCCGCTTAGCCGTCTGCACAGAAAAAGCAATTAACTTGGAGGGAATTTGGGGGATGAATAACATACACCGGCTAGCTCCAGTGTCTGTGCCGTGGCCATGGCCCGAAAATGAGGTCGAGGATGTGGAAGTAATATACAAAGACTTGGAAGCCTTTTCAGGCGGCGGCAAAGACCCAGAATCGTGAATTCTATATCTAGATGTAAATCAGCTCGGTTTTGTCCAGTTGCCAATCGATGTCGAGTCAAAATTTTGAGTCGCGGCCCGAGTTATGCTGGCAATTTTTTGATCTCCCACAAGTTATCTGATAAGCATTTCATGGTGGTCAATACACATGGGATTCAGAGTATGCATTTGCCAACAAATCTCAAGTGAAGGGCCGTAAATGGATCATTCGCTCACGAGCTTTCGTTCGGGCTAGGTAACTATACACAATGCAGCTGAATGACTCGACTTGTCAAAGACTTCACGCGGTGCAAACCAGTTCAAGTGATACCAGAAAAGTCGATTGACTTGTGTTTGCCTAACACCTCCAATCCAATTAGCCTAGCGTTTCGCACCTCAACTTCAACTGGACAACGCATCTGCTTTGCTATGGCTCCTGCGCCTGCGGAATCAAATTTTCGCGCCAACCTTTCGCAATTTCGATGGGCAAGAGGAGTTACTGATGACTCTCAGCAGTCACAGCCCGCGGCACCAGGGAATCCCTTCTCTAGATTCTACAACTCTGTAGCTGGAGATTATATTCCACTGCGCTCAGGCGAGAGGTCCAATGAAGACGAAGCCTGGTTTGCTCTTTCGAGATGGGAGAGGTATCTATGGATTCAGTCGAGTTTCTACGCGCACTGATGTCTTTTACTTGCTAGGCTGCTGGGATTCGGGGGATGTCTGATTGGCGCAGCAGTATGCTTTTTCGTGTCATTTCTGACGCTACCACTCCTTGCGGTTCGGTGCGTGGATTTGTCCTTTTGCGCTCATCCGGGGTCTGGGTTTTGAATAGTCTTCCACAGCCCAGCAAAGTTTGCGTTGTCTTTCAGGTAAGCAATTGCGTTGCGCAGAGGATTTCCGTTGAATGAATCAACTAGCTTGGGGAGCCTCCTTGTCATGTTTGGGTGCGCGGTTTCTTCGTTTCATTCAAATAACATGCATATTTATTCCATACAGTTTTTCGGTTCTGATTGGACCTATCAACCATTTGAAACATTTAATATCGACGGAACGACTACCATTCTCTCTCATATATTTCTCAAGTCTTGGGCTGACTCTATACTTTGCTCTCGGTGTACGTACTTCTTACAGTCACCGTAGCTTGGCTCACACAATGTGGTGGTGGATAGGCTCACTCTTACTTCGGATCGCTCATATGCGGCGCCATACAGGTGAGATGATGGTATTCCAACACTCCACATCGGCACTACTGATGTGTGACAAGGTTCTGGCGCTCATTTCATACGTCCTGGCTTATTTCCCTGGAGGAACACAGACTCTGCGCATGGGTGGCTCGCTTGCTCTTCGTGGAGCGGGCAGTCTCCTACCACGGTAGTTGGTGGAAACCAAATTAATATTATATATACACCTGAAATGCACATGATTACACCTCAATCTTCCTGCTCCCTGTGAAGCCCCGCTGTATCCCGTAGTCTTCGACACATGATTTCAATATACCCTTGGTTTGCTTGCCAATCGTGGCCCAATAGCTCGTAATTCTTCCCAGGTGAAATGAATAAGAAATTTCGGCGCGGAAAAGTTGGGGAATGTAACATACTAAATCTGCCAGCCGCTGGAGCGCAGGCGAGAGCTGCCTTCCTACATCCGCACGCAAGGTCTCAGGTTCTGGCTCGGAAATAAATTTCATCCCATGGGTTGATTTATTCAGCTTGTGATGTCCATCCGCATAATACCCAAGATGCCTCCACACTAGGAGCAATAGCATCTCCGTGGAGTCTAGAAGCGAAGAAATATCCCTCATTATGCCGAGTGGCACAGGTTCCGAGTAAACTCACCAAGCAATAATTTCGCGTCACATTTGATATCAGCCCGCATTTTTTCAAGTTCCTGGTATATCAAGGAGCGTTTTTGGCCAATATCGAGGTCTTGCAGGAAGGTCAAGTGAATATCTTGCACAATCTAGATTTAGGCAGGTCAGATTCTCTACGGTAATTGACACGGAATAACTTGCCTCCTGAATGTTATCAACTCCAATATGATCTTTTGATGAGAGTTCTGCGGACAGATCCGCAATTTGCTTGAGGGTCTCGGTGAGGTCCCCACAAAGATTATTGAGCGCTTCGAGGGTGTTACCGATCGTAGGGATGGTCGCTACTCATGTCCAGTTAAATGAGTCTGGAAGGAAAGAGGAATGGGCCACCAACCCAATATATATGCACCTCGTTCCTGAGATGACGTCGTTGTAACTGGTGACAGAACGAGGGTGATTTCCGGCTCTGATGGGGCAAATCAGAACCCCCCCTCCCAGAGCTGGCCCCAGGAGCTTACCAGTGAATTCACTCGCTGTTCCGATGTAGGCGATGATATCTTTGCGAAGCAATGCTTCTTTCTTCCTCACGCTCACATCGAATTTTGTATCTCCGTCTTGACCTAAGACCAACACCCGCGATTAGTGGCTGGGGTTGATAGCAGAAGGATCCAACTAGTTACCAAAGGCTAAGACGTGGGAACTTGAAATCTCGGCATCGGACTGTGGCAATATTCTGGCAGAGAATTGCTGGCGACCCAGGCAGCGGGCCGATAGCGAGAGTATGGCTGCATGAATAGCGCCAAAACCAGATGTTGTTGAAAGCTACGAAAAAAATTATGTGAGGTCATTCGGAATATGGTGCGGGCATACCAGTTCGGATTTAGGTATGGATGGAAGCACGCTCATGGACAGAACCACGATGAGGTGGATCTCATCGAGCAGGGCTGTGGAGGTGGCTTCGGAGTCCGTCTTCAAGAGAATGACGATTGTGGAACTGTGGCTTGACAAGAATTCCACCGCCTGAGTTCGTTAGCCAGGATGAGGAAACTCAGGAACATAGGCCTCACTTGATGTATAAGTGTAGCATGCTTGGATCCCAATGTTGCAAACATCCCATCGATTACTTGTAGGGCCGGCATGAAGAGTTGATGATATCGGTGAACAGCCGAGGGTAAAAAAGAATCGTGTTCTGAGAAGATGAAATGACTAAAAACTACACCAACTGGAACAAAACACACCCATGAAAGATTGGTCGGCTTCGGGTCTGGCATCCAAGTAATCGCATTGGGCTAGGATGGGAATCAACCGAGATTCCAACAATCTTTCTGAGCCTGCGCGTGTTTGTGACATGCGAATAAACAGTGAAAGCTTGGCTTCGTAGACATAGAGGGGATTGAGATCATCTAATGAATCCTAGATGAAACTCTTGAGAAAGGAGGAATTGTAAATCCCCTACCAGGGTCTGGCTTCAACACTGACTGCAAACGCAGATCTGCATCCTTGATCCCTCGCACGAAGTTGGTGAGGATACCATGGCGTGTGAGAGCTAATAGAACCGTCGGGTTCTTTTCCAGGTTGGACAAATGCACCAATGCATCTAAAAGCATGAAGGCTATGGTTTTCCAGACTTCTGTTCCATCGATCGCATCGCGAGATACAGTAGTCACCAATCGATCTATCGCACCCTTCAACACAGATAAGCTCCCCTTTTCTAGCGAGGGTGTGGATGGACGGCCGGCTCGATCCATGGGTACCAAAGCTTGACTGTTGCTGAAAGACGTTTCTTGTGTGATGGATGATGACAGGGAGATAGCAAGTTTATCCACAGGCATATGTATATCCAGTATATCATGGGATGATGAGACAAGATGCACGTAATTGATGAGCGACGCGTAGAGATTTCCGCGAACAAGTTCAACACGATTGTTGTCGAGGATTCCTTCCAAAATACTGCGAAGAATCCCGTAGAGCCTTTCCGCAGGTAGCGAACCCGTCTCGCCGTCGCCACCTGCTGATTGAATGATCACTTGGTGCCGACGGTCCTCGCGCAGCTTGGTGACACAAGATAACACAGCTTCAGATAACAAAATCGCAGTGGGCTCTCCAATCTCTGCTGATTGTGCTGCTGCTGGAAGAATGTGCAAGAGATCGAAAAGCATATTCTCCCGCTTGTCGTGTTGCAATTGGTCAAAACATTTCGTGAGGGTTATATCCAAGAGCCGCCTCCACGATGCAAAGTTGCACGCGATGGCATAACTAATCTCTCTGCGATGGTTTTCGACAGCGCAGCTTTCCAGAACGTACGTGGTTTCGAGTGCAAGCTGTTCCGCATGAGCTGGAGTAATGATGGCACCGCGAGCATGTAATGTATGTTTGGCGGTGGCCAGGAGTAAGAACAAGGTATTTCGATCAACAATTTCACATCCCATCATGTTTGTGCGGACACATGAGTGGAGGTTCAATTCTGCTAGAAACTGGAGCTCCATCGGTTGAACAGTTAGGCTGTCGGACCAGTCAAACGTCAAAGATTGCAGCAGCTCAATGATGCGCAGGTTGGATTGTCCAATTTCGTGGAACTCTTGGAAAATATCGTCCTCCGGGTTTTGCGAGTCGTCATAGAGACTGTCCCCATTCCCTAGTAGGATGTTGATGAGCTGTGATACGCCTTTGAAATGACCCTTATTGGTGAGAATATGAAGCTCCAAAGCAATGAGATCGAAGATGTATGAGCGAAGCCGGAGGAAAGCACTCGATGCGGGAACGGATGTGGTAACCCGAGCCCCGTCCCTGTATTGAATCTGTATATAAGATTCTTGCACGGACGCGGGTATCTGAGAAGGAATATTGAGCAATTGTCTGGCAAAGAAATCCTCTCGGGTACGGAGGTACCGAGTCATGAAATCCGAGGTGTGTGGATGGACGCAGAGTTGGTAGATAACGCGATAACAACGCTCAGCTAGGCCGGGAAGGGTAACGAATATAGGAGCCACTTGATGTTGGCCATCCCTTTGCTTGCCTTTCAAGCGCGGGATGCCCAGATTAACTGTATCAATAAGGACGTGGATAGCCGTTCTCCGAGAACCTAGCGCACTCGGATCCTGGATCTGTTGGTAATTAGCGCTTGTTCCAAACAGAAGGTAGTGAGCGAGGTTTGAATAAGGCCGGCTTGAGTCTGTTTCTTGGATCAGGAAGTCGAGGGCAGCGAGGCGAATGCCTTGCTCAAGGGCCGGCGACAGAGTTTCGGTGTCTGCGGCACCCGCCCCTGTGGCTTGATCAACAATCGCCTCGGCGTCCCATACGTCGACCGTGGATTCGACGCCTATTATTTGCATAAACCCTGCAAGGATACGGTCCGAGTCGCTACACCGCTCAATAAGAGTAATCAGGCTGGAAGTGGGAGAGAATGAGGAAATCAGCGCCAAAATTTTCACTGAAAGTAGAACAAGTTCGGGGTGTGCTGAGAATACCATGTATGCTGCGAGTGCCGGGACATATTGAGGACTGAATAGAAGGGCTTGATCGAACCTGGTGAAAAAAGAGCGAGCATATGTTGTACCACCCAACGAGGCGCTGTCGATATCAGATAGGGTCGGTATGAGGATATCAAGGAAGGCATCCTGAAGTTCAAGCACACGATGGACAATCCTCAGCACCCGAATAATGGTACTGCGGAAAAAGGGTTCTTCCTCGGCAACACCTTTTTCGAAGCCTTCGAGGCCTTCAACAATATATGATAATATACTGGCTTGGAGAGAAGAATTGGTAAGAAGACGCTTCATAATGTCATACCCAGGGTGCACCAATAGTGAATTTATCGTGGTATTTCTTTGTAGGATGTCCTCCACGCCTTCGGTAAGGGGTCCTAGTTCATAACTGGCTAGGATTCGTTCAATGAAGGAAAGGCACAGGTCATTGATTTGCCATCTATCCGAAGGTCGAGAATATTCCCTATTCGGAATCCGGGCGAATACATTGTCAATGACGAATGAAGCGAACGGTCCGATGCCAGGCAGACGGTATGGCTGTCCCAATGATTCAGGAATGGTATTGACGGGCTCCACGTCGCGAACTCTGTCCTTCAATGGAATGCGCTTGGGGGTATGAATGAGGGTGCTGAGCAGCTTTAGGAATGGGATCGTCGCAGGGTACAAACGATGGACTGCTTCGACTTCTTCTAGTTCGACTTCAACGCCTTTAACGGCCGCTAGCGCCGCGCTGAAGCCTGTCGAAGGTCCGACACGCACGTTTATGACCTCCAGTCGCTCCATCAAAGTCCACACCGCTTTGCATATTTCGATGCCTGGTATCCCTGCCCCAGGTTCACAGAAGGCCGCGAGGGTTTCAAAAAGGGCTCCTTTGAGCTCCAGTGGAACACCCAACGGAATTAAGGACACCAACGTTGGAATAGCACGGAACTGAGCGTGACCGGAAATAGCGACACGAACGGCGACCGAATGCGAAACCACAACGGAAAGCAATCGGAGGAAAGACTGAGCCAGCAAGACTTCTTTTGGGCCAATAGGTATCGGTGAGGGCTGCTTGGAAGCGGGCGGCGGGTTATTGAATAACGATGAAGTCCCGAACTGGGAGGGTGCCAAGGGCTGAGCCGGCGGATGCCCACGAGGGTGATTGAAGCTCGCTGCCCATGAGTCCAGAAGCCCAAAAACGACCCCCCAGGACACGGAAGGTCCGCCAGATGAGGATGAGGGAAGCATGCTGCCGGGAATAATCTCCCCACCACCACGAGCCATGAAGTTATAAGCCAGCTCGCTACACTGCAAACCCTTAGATAGACCAGCCAGCATATCATATAGTGCTGTAGACATGGTCAAGTCGTGCGTCGGGGTAGACCAAACTGCCCACTGGAGAAAGGCTGGTAGCTTCCCTGCTGTAGTTTCAATATATTCTAAATAGGACGTATGCGATGAGTCTGCTTGGGGCCCGGAGCCCCAGAACTGCAGAGCGCTTTCGGGTGCAAGGGCGGAATATAGCAGGCTAATAAATGAGTACAACACCGCTATGTCGCTTCGGGGCCGGTGCGGGGATTTACTCGGATCTGGGGTAAGACTTGAGGAAAAGCGGGGGTTACCGCCCCTGGTGCGATCCGAGCGAGTACCTGCCAAAACAAGATCTTCCTGTCGTTGCTTGATTTTCCGTAGTTCAGAGGATGCGTGTGTGATCAATGAGCGGACCAAGGTTTCAAAAGCGAGGAGGATCGACATTTTGAATTCCTCGGAGGGCGGTTCTCGTTGCTCTTGCAGTTCCAGGGACGGCATCAACCCACTGATTAGAGACGGGACAGACGCATTACCCCGCCGTCGTTCCAATTGAACAACAGCGAGTGAAAGATAGCTAAATGCATCCCCCTGCACGGCATTCCAAATCTGTGCTTCGAGTTCCTCAGTTTTGAAGCCGCTGCGATTCTCCAAGCTAGCGTCTCTATGACGGGCCTCTGTCAAAAATAATGCCCATTTGAGTAATAACGTCGCCTTGAGACCAGGGTCCTTCCACTCGGTTGAAGGTGCAAATTTTGTAGCCATAAAGGCGACCATTGCCACATCGACTGATAGGCTCTGACGCATGATCCCGCTCGAGGTTTTAGGGTCAACTGGGTCAAACGCAACAAGGATGGTAGTGAGGATGTAATAGGTCATGGTGTGATTGGGGTTGGCAGAAAGCCATTCAATCAGTGATTTTACCTCATTGGTAGACAGAGAGCCAATGCGAGCAATCGAGGAAAGCGCCGTGCCCAAGTGACGACGCTCATACTTCAGGGAATCGTACCGCGCATTCAATATATCATAGCTCAGAGTCGGAGTTCCTGTTCCGCAATATATATGGAATTCAAGTTGGATAGGATGTGCAAACTCGCCTTGTGCCGTTGGTCCAACGGTGGTGCTTCCCGCATTTTTTCGGGCCATGTCAGCCTTTCCAACCGCACTCCCCATATCCTCAATCTCTTTGATAACACTCGATGCTAGCGAGGATGAAATTAATTCATTCCTGACGAAGTTCCCGATCCGCGTATAAGCTGGTAAAGCATTCGGGGATTCGGAAGCTTCAGAAGCTTCAAGGAGGTAACACAAGCATTCCACAAGGTGACGTCGACGCTGGTGGAATTCGGAAATAGTCAATTCTATGCATACGGCAGGTCCAGTATTGGGGTTCTCGGACATCACCGCATGGAGAAGGCTGGCTACATATCGCTCGGAGGTATCAAGTTGCTGCGACAAAAAGATGACTTGTTGTGCGAAGTCAGAATTCACTGCGACAGGTTTGCCATCGATGACCGTCTTTCCTGAATCAAAGTTATAGTTCATCAGAAAACAAAAATATAATTCCAGGACATGCCTGATTCTATCTCCCGCCGTTCTTGCTGGTTGGTACGTCCAACATCGAAGAGATTCAACAGACGCGACTTTTGAACCATCAACTCATCGAATAGGTCTTGTTCTCCATAGCGCAAATCTGTGTCCCCAAGAGCCCGAACAAGAATTTCACGAAGCCGGGATATTGAATCCATATGGCAGACGTTCGGAGCGGGCGGTGTGCTTGCGATGATCAGCCCGACCACTCGCCAGACTCAACGCGTCGAAGCGCGTAAACACGGACAAATAGAGGCTCAACTGAATCGCCTTGACGCCAACTCAGTCAGCAATAATTAATTAGCCCTCGAGCGTTGACCGGTAAATGAGATACAATAATATTGAGGAGAAATGTGCCAATATAGTAGCTACGAATAACGCTCTCCCATTACAACAGATTAGTCTCCACTCCCTTCCGAGTCACTCGCAGGCTCACAGTTTACCGCCGCAAGGTATTCCCTGACCATAGCTGGTGCGTCATCTAGGAGACTTTCTTCGAACTCCCAAGTTGCTTTATCATCCCCATAACCAAACCAATAAACAAGATACTGGACACCGTCTGGTCCTTGCCTCCGTCCACCAATCCGGTTCACGGTGTAGCGCTTTACGATGCTAGGTGGCCCCCCTGGCCTGATCCGGATGGTCTTGCGTGCGGGACTAGTCCAAGCTCTGGGGATGTTCGGAACCACCGGGTACGGGTAGTCCGATGGCACATATGAGTGCCGAATTTCCTTTCGCTTGCCCTTGAGATGAGGGTGGGCGAGCCGAGAATATTTATCCACCTCACACAATGTGTGTTCGATATCAGCAAGGGCCATGGGAAGATGTTTGTACCCGAGCCCAGAAAACTTGAGTCCCAGTCGCACAAAGTTTTCGTCCTGGTGTTTGGCTAGCCACCTCATGACATCCACCTCAAAACCCGGAATTGATGCCTTTGCTCGAGCTATACTGGAGCCAAACATTTTAAGGAGGCCAGACGATGATCCTGGACCAGGAACAACAAAATCCATCCCAGAAAAATCCAATACGGGTGAGTATTGGAGATTGAGCATCAGCTGGTATGTGGAGAATTCGCCCATACTTGGAAATGACACCAGATATTCAAAGACATCTGCCATGTATTCTGCCAACAAGAGTTTGGCTGGCATATCGTTTTCCATGAATGCCTCCAATAAGCAAAGGTGGTTCATGTAATGTTCTGTAAACCCGAAGCTGGGAGCAGGCTTTTGAAAGGCCCCAGTGTATATTGCACCACCATCGCGCTTGATGGATGCAATTACGGCCTTGTATTTATTGCGATCATAAGATGCCCATGTGAGAGGGCCCAGCTCCCGGTCCAGGCGTTCCCAGGTCTGTATCTTGGTGAAGATGTTGAAGAGCGTAACGCGAAATACTATTTCTGCTGGTTCTTGCGAGCCTTTTTCAATCACCTCGCGGATGATGTATTGCGAGACCTTGTCAAGAACGCGATAGGTATTGCAAAAAGCATATTTTTGCAATATAGGGTCATCCGTCCAGCTGCCGCGAAAGTTATAAAAACAGCAGGGCCAATCCAAAGTCAACAAATTCACGCACGGTGCGGGTTGCCCCATACGACGCCTATCATCAATAGACTTTCTCTCAGCCGCGAATCTCCAAAAGGTATCAAAGACAACGGTGGGTTGTAGCTGTTTGCCCTTTACGACAATATGTTGTGGTGTTGATGGCAGGGCAGGGCTGCGCGTCCCCCGCGTCCCATTTTCTGAAACCAGACCTCTAGAGTAGGGAGCGACCCGCGGCTTGGGAAGATATTCATGCCGGTCCGAGAAGAATGCGCCATCATTGATGTGTTCCTCATCCCCAGATGATGTCAAAGGGGGTTTGCCGATCGGCATTCGTCCAGACCTCAGCAAGCGCATTTCCGATTCACGCGCCAAGGCAAGTTCGGGAGTGGTACACGGCCGTATGGGTGGCATTGCTGTGTCACGTCATAAACAAAGACGATCACTCTGGTCGAAAAAGAAACTTACTCTGCGAGAGGTTTCCTGTGACTTCAGTAAACGGATATCCTTGTGCGGAAAACGTTCAGAAGCTCATGGTAGCGTATAAAAAAACCATATTCTCACGACCGCAATATGAAACCTCCCTGACCTAACGTATTTGGGAGCAACCATCCAAACATTTGTGCGTGCGCGAAGTTCAGACTTCGGGGGTTCTTTCCACTTCTCCCAATAACGCCAGGCCAAGGATCCAGAGGTGTGATGGGCCTGGCATGCGTGGGTGGGGCACCTTTGCCCCTTATTGTTGATGGAAATTGGGACACATGTGCCACTAAGACTCTGAGTTCTAATTTACCAGGTCCATCATGATCAACTAGAGTCTAGCGTTGACAGCGAAAATATCATCAGACTTATCAATAAGGTCCTAGGGGATGAAAAACAACAAGAAACCATAGTACGAACCGTCGTCATGGTATGTCCCTGGTTTGATTCATGAGCTTGAGACGCGCCGCAATAGGCCCGAATTGCATTGGCAAAGTGCCAACGTCGATTCAATTATCCTCTAATTCTCGATAGTGAACTTGTATACCTGCAGAGAAACCCCCCGGCACAGCTGTTCTCAAATATATACACTTATACACACTCACCACTGATTCGGGGTCCGCCGTCGGTTTGGTGTCATCTCAGTGCAATCTCCGATGCCGTGATATGTCCAAACCGCCAACAACCTTGGAACCAAACATATCTAAAGACTTCGAATTCAGGCACTTCGTACACTGAGAATATCGACCCAGCAAACACACTCGCCCAAGGATCCGTGAGGGGTCCAGTAGCTCTGGACCACCATCTACGGACTGGCCATATCCTCTCATCATCCCCGAACATGTCAACGAGCCTGGAAACCATAGGCTTGGCAAATGAATTACTTGCCGCCCATTCGCGCCTCGTTTCAGATGCCCGACTAGAACAAAAACATCGAAGGCAACTGCAGCTGCACACTTTACACTCGCCGGCTCATGAATTACTTCGATTGCCATTGATACCTTCTCCACCTCCATCCCCGCGCTTTGAAGATTCACCGCCAACATCTCCGGGCATCATTCCCGAGTCTCGATCACCAATGGCTAAGGCTGATCTCCCGCCTGCGAAGCGCGCAAGGGTAGCACGCTATCGCAACTATGTGCCCGAGGAGGAGACGATCAGGAATGATTACTCGCAAAGATATGTGGATGGGGGAGAATGGCCTCAAAACTGGGTCATGGGTGCCGAACCTGAGCACCGATTCGAAGAGTATGTGGTACCTATCAGCGCATATGCTTACGCTCTCATGCGCTGCCCAGATATCCAAAACAGCAACGTCTGCTCAACCTGAAGAAAGCATCAGTCAATAGTCACTCACTTCCACCCTCCTATCTTCCTTTTGTAGAACTACCACGACTACAATCAAGTAAATTCGATGTTATTCTAATCGACCCACCATTCTCATCATCGTTTACCTGGGCTCACCTTCAGGAATTGCCCATTCCGAGTTTGGCCGCCGACCCCAGTTTTGTATTTCTTTGGGTGGGTAGTGGCGCTGGTGAAGGGCTGGAGCGAGGCCGGGAAATATTGGCAAAATGGGGTTATCGTCGATGTGAGGATGTTGTCTGGGTCAAAACAAATCGTTCATCAAACAGGGGTCCTGGAGTATGTTTTCTTGCATTGCTTCGAGTGTGGACAATATTGACAATTTTGTAGACCGATCCTCCCACAACGTCACTTTTGACGCGAACGAAACAACATTGCCTTATTGGCATTCGAGGAACCGTTCGTCGGTCTACCGACAGCTGGTTCGTACATTGCAACGTGGGTGTGTGTCTAGACTGGTTGCATTGAACCAGCACGTTAATTCTTATTTAGATACAGATGTTATCATTTGGGAAGGAGATCCATTGGATCCGACCCGGAAACCTCCAGAAATGTACACTCTCATTGAGAATTTCTGTCTCGGGGTTCGCCGTCTTGAGATATTTGGGCGGCCCTCATCTCTTCGGCGGGGCTGGGTAACTGTTTTGGGTCAGGGCCAGGATGAGCGCTTGCTGCCTCGTGCACCTGGTGATGCTATTCGTGTTGATGGTCAGGAGGGTGGTGATGCCCACAGGTGGGTGAGAGACGCATGGGAGAACGGGATCAAAGAATTAACCAGTGGAGGCAAACCGGTCGTTCCAATGACATCGGATATCGACGCACTCAGGCCTAAATCTCCCATGCGAGCAAACCATCAACCCCCCAGTGCTGGCTCTGGGATGGCCCCTGCCGGTGGTAATGGGATGCAACCAAATATGATGATGGGCATGGGGCCAGGTCGGTTTGGGAACGGTGGCCGGGGGGTGTTCAATGGTTTGCCTCAAGGTCAAAACCAGATGATGGTGCAACCCATGATGGGCATGGGAATCAACAATATCGGGATGGGGATGGGAAACGGGGTGGGTGTTGATATGACTGGGTGGAACCCTATGATGGGTGGCATGGGAAATATGAACGTAGGTGGGATGAATGGGATGCCAGGCGGCGGAATGGGCAATGTTGGTATGGGTGTTGGGACGAACGGTATGGGAATGCCAATGATGGGACAGATGGGACTGGGTGGAGGCTTTCAGGCACAACTCCCTGGTTTCAGTGGCCTTCCTGTCTTCAATAACGGTATGGGTCATGTAGGGATGCCGTGGGGGGAACAAGGGCAGTTTGGGATGGAAGGCAGTTGGGACGGCGATAGCCTGCTGAACGTTGGTTTGAATGGTATGGGTGGTGTGAATCTTGGTAACATGGGTGTGGGTCAGTGGGGCGGCGGTGGTGGAAATTTTGAAAGCTACCAATAGCCCTGACTTCTACGAATCACCGCCGGATTTATCGCCTACCACCATTTGTACGTCCTCTCCTATGCTAGTTGATGAATAGTAAATCGAAGAACTCCTTATATATATCTCTGCAATCTGATAACAATTATACCATCTTTGGCCCAGCTATCCTCCCCGGTGGAACACGGAGGGCGTGTGGTTGGTCGCGCATGACCATCTCGGGGGATGCCCTATTTTGGGTTGCCACGTGAAGGTGATCGGGTTATGTCATATTTTTGGATTGGTGGACCCGCTGAGTCTTGGACAATCGCACTGTGCAGTATAATCGATGGGGAAAAAAGCAACTAAAGCAACCAAAAAATTTGCATCGAGCGGACAACTCAAAAAGACCATTCAGGCTCGCCATAAGCATCAGCAGATTAAAAAACAGTCGCAAAATAGGAAGGGAGCAAAGGCCGAAAAAGCCTCATCTCACGATGGAGAGAATGAAGAGGAGCACGAAAAAAAGACCGGGGAAAGGCATGCTTTTGTGTTTTCGAATAATGCATTGACTTCGTTGAATAGGGATCTTCCAGTGGGTTGGGTTTGACTGTTGACGATTTTCTTGATGGGAAATTCATGGAGAGCGGTGACGAAGGCGAAGGCGACGTGAGTCAGCGACCAACGGAACCCTAATTCTTACAGACTTGCGTCCAGGATATGGATCAAGACGACGGATCCGACGAGGATGAAAGTCTGGACGATAATGCATCCTTCGCGTCAGTAGATGAGCTAGATGGTAGGATCACATTTTTGAACCAACCTCTTCCAACTGAAACTTGGACTCTTTTAGAGGACGGCGAAGATCACCTCCAGGAACTTTCCAAACTGGCCGAAAAGGATCCAGACTTCTACAAATATCTACAGGAAAACGACCGCGAGCTACTGGAGTTTGACCCCACAAGCAACCCGACTCTTGACGATCCTGATTCCGATGATGTCCAATCAAACGAGGACGAGGTTATGGAGGATGCGCGTATGCCCATTTTAACCAATGCTCAAATTTTGAAATGGCAGAAGGCCCTGCTGGAGGTATCTAGGCTCGCTCTTCATGGGGGTGGAAAAATGACCCGCTTCCCAGCAACACTCGTTGAGGGCCCTGCGCAAGTTGTTGATCGCGTTCCGATCGGCGGCACATATGAATGAGGATGACCAGGTGCTCGCGTGGAGTATAGACAGCTCATCTGGTACGGTTTTCTTTGTCCCACCATTCGGTTCACTCACTAGGAAAGATTAGTTTACAATAAACTTGTAGCAACATCGCTCAAATACACTCCAATCATTCTAACGCATCATGTCCCTTACAAAACGCTTCCGAATGGAAAATTGTGCGTCATCGTCAAAGTGTTCCTTGACTTCAATGATCTGAAATACTTTCAAGCAAGCCGCCAACGCAAACACCAAAATTCAAAGCACTTCAAAAACTCATTCTTTCATATTTCCACAACGTTATCCACATGTTTTCACAGCTGACTGATAAAGAAATGCTTCAACTTGCTGTCACCGAGAGTGCGAAGGTCCTCCCATATGTCGTCACCAGCCGTAAATCTGTCAAGCTCTACCTTAAAGTACAGTTCGTAGCCCTTCAGTACATCAGTGGCTGAGCTTTCATTTCCAGAAATGTCTTGAGCTCTGGTCAAGTGGTCAGGATTCTGTCCGGATAGCCGCCTTCCTGGCAATTAGAAAACTTGCCTGTGCGACTGACGAGTCAATCCTGGATCATGTTCTCAAGGCATGTTAACCATCCCTTGATATGATATGATCCAGTGGGACCCTAATTGACATTTTCATAGGGTACCTACATGTCATTGGTCCGCCAATCTAAATCTACGAGTGCACATACCCTCCCGTCCATCAATTTGATGAAAAATTCCGCCTCCGAGGTCTTCTGCCTTGATCACGCTATAGCATATCAACACGCCTTTGGCTATATCCGCCAGTTAGCCATTCTTTTGCGGAATAGTATGAAAGTCAAGACAAAAGTGTGTCATTGGTCTAACCAACATTCATGGTCTCACGGATTTCACAAAATTATAGGAAGTGTACAAACAAGTATATAATTGGCAATTTGTCCATTGTGTCGATTTTTGGAGTATTGTCCTCGCTCGAGCATGCGACATAAAACTCGAGAAAAATACCGGCGAAGAAAGTGAACTCAAACCCTTGCTTTACCCTCTAGTCCAGGTCAGTCTTGGTGCAATAAAGTAGGTCATATGTTCTTTAAGTGTATGTATTCTCACAATTGCGGTTAGACTCATCTCCAACAGCCGCTCTTATCCCTTTCACTTCCATGTTATTCGTTCCTTGCTCCACCTCACCAGACACACTGAAACATACATCCCCATCGCGCCATACCTTGTTCCAATATTACACGCAACTCTCACGACTTCCTCCCGTCCAAAGTCATCCACGTTACGGCCGCTGGATTTGGATGTCCATATCAGGACCCCCCAACAGTATACTAAAACGAGGGTGTATTCTGAGGGGATCGTCGAAGAAACTGTATACCTACTTTCGGAGTGGTTGGCCAGCCCTGTGGTCCAAGGGAGTATCGCCTTCCCCGAGATTATTGTCCCAATAACGGTCCTTTTGCGGAAGAGCATCAAAAGTGCCAAAAGCGCCTCGGGATCTGGGTCCGGCAAAGACCAGAGTTCAGTTAAAGGATTGTTGGAGCGAGTCGATGAGAGCTCCCAGTGGGTTGAACAGAAAAGAAAGGATGTACCATTTACTCCAGGCAAGATGGGGAGCGTGCAACAATGGGAGGATGCTCTGAAAGCGACGGTTTCAGAATCCCCTCTTGGCAAATATGTCAAGGTGCAAAGAAAAGCCAGGGAGAAGCGTCGGAAACTTGTTGAGAAGGTGTGTCATTCGATGACCTGCGATTCGATTCATGCACTTACACAGTGACAGGCGCGGGAAGGCGAGGACGAGATCTTGGAGGATTAGCATCATGTGCATATATGGCTGATGTATCTTCAATCGATGATTATGCTTATCATACTCTTACCTACGCTGGAAATTATCTCAATACATCTAGTCCCAAGATATATTGAGAATCACGGAAAGTGAAGGGAAAATGTTCCGTAATCCTCAGTGGAGTTACAACCACCCACCTCGACGGAGAAATCATCATGTCATCACGGTTCGATGGCAGGATAACGCGGCTACTTGCGTTTCCCATGGATTTACAGCGGATCCTCCAGAAAATGGGATTTTTTGAGTGGATACCGGATACTTTCGACAATCCAAGATTCATGGATGTCATGGAACTCCGAATTACCACAAAGAGGACTAGGATTCTTATCAGCTATGGACGATCTGTCCGGGTAGGCCAAGTGGGAACGCGAGTGATCGTGTCCTGGCAGTTCACGTTTCCGCAAAAGTAGAAAGAAATCTCAGCCCAGCAGGTACCACGCGCTACCACACCCCAAAAAAGATCTTCCACCATGACCTTCCAATACCCTGCGCGCTCTTTTGGAATCCTTCAGTAAGCCGATCGTAATGGTGGGGCATGGAAGCTGGTTTCAGTGTTCTGCTGGTAAGGGGATACTGTGATAAGAAATATGTTTCCAGGTCAGCGGATGGTTTTACAAGTCTCGCGGGAGAAGGGTGACCTTTTTTTGCATCTCATTGTCCCTCAGAGCGCGAGCCGCCTGGACCGCTTCCGGGGTAAGCTTCGGATGCGTAGACAAGGATTGTAGAAAGTGTTGGAGCTGCAAATTCGGACGGAAAGGATCCTTCACCCATGTGTTTGCAATGGCGCTGAGTTGCTTTCCAAATTTCGTTGGGGCGGTGGTGGCCATTCTCTGGTGAATTTTATCGTAAGTCACTGCTTGGCGCTGAAGAGTCTGGGGGCAATTTCAAACTCCGAGCCTTCCCTCCAAGTCCGCGCAAGGAAGGAACCACTGCGTCAGCGGCCCGTTTGGCGGCAGGTCACCAAAAATCAAGCAGACGCCGGTCTCAAGTGCTGGTGATGAGGTACATGAATCCTTTCGATCTCCTGTATAATTATGATAACGATTCCCGATTTAATTTTTCATTTCTCACAGAAACTTTTCATCCTACCTACTCACTAGTTCATCATCAATTCTCGCAGGGGTTCGAGGACCACAACGGTGATAGGCCATGTATTCCTATTGGCGAGTATCTTGATGGCTGGCATAGTGACCCACCATTCTGTCTCTCCTTTGCACTGTGGTCCCTCGTGCTTCATCACGCCTCGATGTCATTTCGTTTCACACATGGAATGAATCTTCAGCCCCATGTTTCCACATGTTTTGAGCTTCTATCATTCTCCCTCCCCCAGCCCATGTCTCGTTGCCTTTAGTGCTATTCAGGGGATTGGTTCCGTTGAATCATCGTGACGGCATCCAAAAGCGGTCTCCTCCTGATAACCCCAACTCCATGCAGGGTAGCGCTCACAGTAAGCTTTTTCACGATGCTCTTCAGCGCCCCCTCCCAACTCGCCGAGTTCTCAAAAGTGATGGTGATATTCATCTCCGCCGGATAAAATCATTTCTCCGTTTCTTCCAGAATGTGCACATCCACGCTGTATAGCCCATATGCAGGAATCACGGCGGATTCCACAGGCGCCATCTAGAGAGTTTTCGTGTCTCCGTTAGGTTTCTCATGACCGGAAGCCATTCGGCATTGAATTCACCACCTCGGGAACACAGTCCTGAAAAAATCTCATGGGCACCCCTTCTCGTATATAGCCACGGATGGATGGCGACATTGGGCCTGCGAGAATCCCTTCGCATTGGTATCGTTCTGATTATTTCGCGCTGATCGCAGGGAAGAGTACCCCTAGCCGTAATTAATACTCACCTTCCCAACGGAGATGTCGAAAATACTTTTACTGGGCTGCGGGTCGATCCGGTGGAAATTACCTTCTTCAACTTCGACAGTGATGAACAACGCTACTCTCACGACTACCCCTCGAGCCCTGCGGCACTTGACACATCCGTAGCACCAAGTTGTTGATATTCTTATCGACACATTGGGTCAGAGGCCTGACCGAAGCCGCAGGATTGTTGTTACCCTAGTTTCACTGGCAACAATCGCCTGTTGTGGACCGTTTCCAGAATCCCGCCCAAACTATATAGATGCTGAATATTTCATTATGAGCTTGATGGCGGGACAGGTGCTGGGAATTCTATTTTTGGTTCGCCCCGCTTCCGTGGCCTATATTCAAAGGAATGCCACCCGCGGCGCCCAAAACATGGTGAAACGATGCTGGAGAAAATTTTCATCATTAAATTGAGGTCGTTGGTGGACTTGTGATGCTCCGCTCATCAATCACAAGTGTCGCGCTCGACACAGTAATCGTTCATATTGGAAATTCGGGAACTGATATTTATGCCCAATAATGTGTATCTCCTTTCTACCATTATTGCCTCCGGTACGATTCCTGTTGAACAAAATCCATTTCAACCACTCCAATAACAATAACCGCGAATGTTGAATCATGATGCATGATGGCGTGGTGAATCCTGTGCACACTGGCAACACAGCCACAGGGATGAGCGCTAGTAACCACCCGCTCTGGACTTTTTTTGAGGGTCACCTGTCGCTGCCAGGTTGTGACGCTAACAAGCTTCGTCCAAACTCCTCAACCAACTCTCAGTTCAACAACGCTCATGAGCTGCTGTGGTGACCCCAAAGACGACCCACAAGTGGCAGAGAACAGGTCGCTGCCTCAGAATGGGATGATCCAGCAACAGCCTGGTTTACAACCAGCAATTGGTTCTGAGAAATCAATGCTATTCCAACAACCAACTATTTCAACCCCTCCACCAGTACAGTATGGACAGAACACTCTGAACGGCGGCTGGGCACAATCCGCCACCCCCGTTTCCACTCCAGGCATGACTCAGTTCGGTGGGTATACCCCATCAAGTTCGCCACCACTACCAGCTGGCGCTATGCCATCATACGGCGGGTCTAACTTCACTGGATCAGATGCTAGCACGTTAGTGCGACCACCCTCCGCGATACATCAGCCTGGCCTCGCTGGTCACCCAGGTTTTGGGATGGCGACTCCACCTCTGATGACCTCCCCTCCCATGTCTCCCCCTCCAATGGCTCCTCCCCTTCCCCAAACTGCTACCCTTCCGGATGAGGGGAAAATGTCGATTTCAATCGATTTTGGTGGGTATATCTGAATCCAATTGAAAGGAATGGACGACTTATGTGTGCAACAGGTACCACATTCTCGGGCGTCGTGAGTACCCTCGGCCCAATCTCAGAGACTATCCTATAATTTTCCTGAAGGCATATGGTTCATCGCGCATTGCGGGTGGGAGAGTACAACAAATCCTCAACTGGCCAGGATCTTTCGAAACATTCAGGAAGGTTCGACGTTCCATCATTCCCCATCCCTAGCGTATTCTGACTCACGACCAGATTCCAACTTGTTTGCTATACGACGAGCATGGTCAAATTCTGGCGTGGGGATTGGAAGCCAAAAATGCTGCCCCCATGCCAGGCACGGTGCGCTGCGAATGGTTTAAATTGTTTTTGGAGCCCCACGCGCTGCGTGACGAATCAGCGGTAGATCCTCGTCTACCGCAATTACCAGTTCGTCGGATGCCTTTGATTTCGAAACCAGTACTTATCCTTTGAGTAGCCGGGCAAGAGGGCACTTGAACTCATCGTGGACTTCCTGAGCTGCTTATGGGAGTATGCTAAAGAACAAATTACACGAGAAATCGGAGCGGTTGCGGACCTCAGTGAAGCCTTGGTTTCTCCCATTGAAATTCTTTATTAATATGTTTTTTTCTCAGACTCGGCCGATGTGTGGCTAACTGTCCCTGCTGCATGGGATGCCAAAGGCTGCGATATGATGCGTGAGGCGGCTATCACAGCTGGATTAGTTCAGAGTGCTCGGGCTGGGGATCGAAATTGGCGAGACCGTCTTAGGATCATTACAGAGCCTGAAGCTGCGGCTGTTCATTGCGCTCACCTGACGAATCTCCATCATCTCAAGCCGTCCCAAAATTTCATTGTGTGTGATGCCGGAGGCGGAACCGTGGACCTTGCCGTGTACAAAGTCGGTGTCCTCACGATGTTACTTTTTGTTTCTCCTTATGTCCATTTCTCCGCGGATATAGATTATCGGACAAATGGCTAACCTTGAAATAGCTGAAATGTGTGCCAGGTCTGGAGCTAATTGTGGAAGTCTGTTCCTCGACCTTCGTTTCCGGGAACTCGTCAAGGTATGATCCGAGTCACCTTTGAAACCAATATTCGTTCAGTGATATGTGTGTAGACCCTTTTGGCCGATCACCCCGCACATCTCGACCCAGCTTCTTTGGCTTATTTCAGTCAGTATATTCTTTCAAAGACCATGTTCCCTGCCACACCTCAAACGATCCGCAGTGCATTCCTTTAGTGAAACAGACAAACTGAATTATTCAGGCGTGGTTGATGACGGTGTGTCATACGCATGCTGTCCCTTGCCATGCTAAGATGAAATTTCAGAGAACATCTTCAACTTTACATGCTTTAATGTTGAAGATCCGCACGACCCTTCTGTTGGTTTAGTAGACGGACAATTAGCTATTCCGGGAGATTTGTTACGGAGGGAGGTCTTCGACCCTGTTGTTGGCCAGGCGAGTTATACTCAGATGCTGTGTGAAGCTCCGCCTCATTCAAGGTGGTAACATCAGGTTCTGAGTCTTATTGAGGACCAGACCCGGAAGATCGATCAAAGAATCGACGCATTGCTCTTGGTTGGGGGTTTTGCCGGCAGCGAATATTTGAAGCAGAGAGTGGAGGCTTGTCGTTTCAGATTTCCTCGGTTTGCCCCTACTCATAATTCACCCTATCAGGAACAATTCTCATCCCGCATCCGAGTTATTGCAAGGCCTGCTGACGCTGATACGGCGACTGTTCGTGGCGCCGCACAATATGGGTTGGCACGACGGCCACTAGTGTCAAGTGTCATTGCGCCACGGTCTTACATCATGAAGGTGATACAAGCCTGTTCACACACCATGATGACACTGAGTATCTCCTCATCAGGTCAAGCTCCCAGCTGACCAGGAGGACTGGATGAAGCGGCCGGCGTACATCAAATCAAATGACGCAGGAGTCCACATATGTGAAAATAGGTGCGTTTCGTCGCTTCTGCTTCTTCCTGATCTGAACTGCCGGCGGCTCGGCTTTTGCAGGTTACAATATCTTGTTACAAAGGGTGCTATCCTCCGGAAAGGGTATGTGCATTTGCCAGCTCATCTGTGAATTAGCTAAATGTGGCACATAGACAACGGCTAACAACGAAATTCTGGTAGATATTCCCGTATAAGCCTATCTGACAACCGCTAACTTGGCACCCCATTTGCAGTAAATTCTCGCAATCTAATCAAGGTAATTAGGGTCATTGTGGAATGTTTGTTTTCCAGCTCTTATGCAGTGGTCTAGATTCATCTTTCGTCGCTGTTTTGTATACCAGTGAAACCGACAAGGTGATGAGGTACACAGATGAGGGGGAAACAAGCGAGCTTTGCAAATGGACGGTTGATCTGTCATCGCTGCCCACGTTCCAGCAAAACTCGAGCATGCCGCAGTCCGGCGGGTTTTACACGGGTGGGGATAATCGAATATAGATTGGGAGACGGATAACTCATTCCTTTGTCAGAATTCGAACTCGCATTGGAGCTCGATAGCGCCGAAGTTCGGGGCATCTTATTGTACAAGAATCAGGAATGGGGAAGGTTCGCATCCTTTCCTTGATGCGTTGCACTTCAAACTGACTCTGAAATTTTTTTTCAAGGGTTACGTTCGATTTCCTTGTATAGGAGAGTATACATGATTCGATCAACTACGTGTGGCGATTATAATACCCTACTATTCATTCTCGAGTTCTCAAGGATTTTATGGAATACATATATAATTCATATATGGAAAACCAACAGGAATAAGTTATAACTATTGAGGTGGCCCCGGGCAGCGGGGCTTGCCGAGGTTGTTCAATTTCCCACTGTCATATGATGGATATTCTCCGTCACCGTCGCACTGATGTGATTTTGGCCACAGCTTATATGTCATCCCAAGGACCCCCTACGAGAATAATTGTTCTACTAGACCTGATCTACGATATCTGGGAATCGAAGCCTACCCCTTGGCTCGGTTGTGGCAGCCCGATCCCTCACGCAATAAAATCTTTGATGGCTAATAATATGTGGTGTGTGTGTTATTGCAACCAACAAATACACTGATTTCGAGTTATTCGTGTTTCACAATATTAAATATTGGTGGGATATTACTTACCAGTGGAGTTGGGCTTTTTCCGTGCGGCTCCTACGCTGATCAACCGCTTGTCCATTCAGATTGACTTTTTTCCTTTGATTGATACGAGGGGATTGGGGTTAGGCAACGTGGAACTTCCGGGTTTGGCCTTATCGGAATGCAAGCGATTCGGCACCTGTTGGATCGGCCTCCCAAGCGTCCCAGCATGGTATTAGCAAGCACCCGTCCAAATTGTTGAGCCGCCCTTAGACGCGGTTGTCTCTTGTACCGCTTTCTTGTTATCCGGCCAACGCCGGGTTCCCGCTCGATTCCGATTCATCCGCTGGTAAATCCACTTTCCGGCACGACCAATCGATCAGGGAGCGTCATCAGCATCACACCCAGAAACTTATAAAGCCTCGCCAAAATCTTTATGGCGGATTTATCTGTCAACCATGTCCTCCGCGGTGTCTACCTTTCCCCTCCAAAATCTCTATAACCTCCTCCAGCCCATCACAGTTCCCCCACATTCCCCGCGCGCTAAATTTACCAACTGGGGACAGACGTTTCACTGCACCCCGCTTGCTGTCTTTGAACCCGAAACCGAATTCCAATGTTCGCTCATTCTGGAATTGGCACGTCGTGAAGGCAAGGTTGTCAGAGCTGTTGGTGTTGGTCACAGCCCCAGCGACCTCGCCTGCACAAACGAATTTATGCTCCGCACCACGAAACTCAACCGACTCTTAGAGGTACGACTCAAGCCAAATTGTTTGCTCTTGTTGAAACCCCTCGACACCGCCGTCCATCCAACCCCGATCCCAACTTGGACTAATCACTCTATTCTTCTAGGTAAACACTGAAAAGAGATACGTTGTCGCCCAGGCGGGTATCACACTACATGACCTCCACTCTGAGCTATCCAAGCACAACCTTGCCATGATGAACGTGGGTTCCATCTCAGATCAAACACTCGCAGGAATTGTCACAACTGCTACGCATGGTTCCGGAATGGAATATGGGGTTATGTCGACGCACGTTATCGCGCTAACCCTATTGCTGGCCAATGGATCCCGCGTGTCATGTTCACGCAATGAGAACCCGGATCTTTTCATTGCATCTATTTGTGGTCTGGGATGTACCGGCTTTATTCTCAGCATCCAGTTGCAAGTGGAGCCCGCGTTTCGCCTCAAAGAGGTTCAGGAATCTCTTCCTTTTGAAGACGTTGTGGAGAATCTCGATAAACTTGTTCACTCCGCGGAGCATGTCCGATTCTGGTGGTTTCCTACTGCCGGTATGGTTCGTGCGAGCTATTCTGATCGCACCCAGGAGGTACCGATCGTGCTTTGTTCAACCCCCGCGAACCTAACAATTTGTCATCTATCTAGCCCAAAAAACCAGCAGGCAATTGGTGGTGGCACACCCTAATGGGATATCATGCAATACAGCTGCTTCTGTTTATTGGCCGGTTTCTTCTTCCTCTGAACACGTGGGTCGCCAATCTCGCCTGCTGGCTTGTAAGCAATAAGTCGGTGGGAATCGATGATAGCCATGTCATCTTCAATGTGGATTGCCGGGCAAGTTGACCCCCAACTAAACCAGACTGGTGCCTGTGTACTAATCACCGCTCAAAATAGTACCCTCAACACACAACCGAGTGGGCGATCCCGTATCGGAACTCTCAAGCCTGTCTCCGCGAGCTGAGGGCGTGGTTGGAGCAAGAACGCTTGGATCCACATGGGTTGAGACCTCATTTCCCCATAGAACTAAGGTTTTCTGCCGCCGATGACATATGGCTCAGTCCCAGCAACGGTCAGCGGACGTGTTGGATCGGAATTGTCCAGTACAAGTATGTACTTTCTATATCCGTTCACCTGTCACCCTAATTGTTCCCCAAACAGGCCTTATGGATTCAATGTACCTTACCGAAAACTATTCAATGGCTATGAGCGAATAGTAGCCCGGCATCAAGGGCGCCCCCATTGGGCAAAAGCACACCAGTTGCGACCAAACGCCCTACACAAATTATATCCTCGCTTTGGTGAATTCCTTCAGGTTCTCCAAGAAGTGGATCCTTGCGGCATGTTCCGAAACGAATACATTCAGCGTCACATATTGGGAAGACCTATTGGCGGCAGAGTATTCAAGACCCGTCAAACGGAAAATTGATCCTACAACCCAACAGATACTATCTTATACCTGTATAGCATTTCTATTCATCTCCCTTGGAGTCTTCATGCGGCCCCACGGTAACCACGAAAGTAGCCTACGCCTCAGAGTCCTAGTTGTTCCTTGACGGACTCTCGTACCATTCTCTCATATTCTTCTCGATTGTCTCGGTACAACTTACAACAATCTATATTCGCACCACTTTCGAGATTGGGTTCTGTGGGGCGATAATACCGGTTAAATGATTGCTCGGCATCGGAAGCACTAGGTGATATCCCCTCACCGGCCAGCATCGAGATCACGCTCAGAATCACTTTCTCTACGCTTTGGACGGGACTCCAGCGCTCAGATGCTTGCTCATACATCGTAGGATCATCCCCCGGGGTGTGAAGGATGGAGATACACACATTTCCGTCGGCGTAAACTGGAACCGTGATTGATTGTGTGGTGTCATTAGAGGAGTCTTATTGTTATTGCTTACTATTGGGATGGAACAAAGGAGGATCAAATTTCATCTTGAAAGGGGATAATGGGTAGTCGGATGGCTAAGGGTGCGTTGGGCTTGGATGCGATAAGCAGGCTTGGTTGACCCACGAATGTTAGCTTGGCTGCAAATACCCCGCCCTCCTATTGTATTCGGGGAAATCCGAATGCCCCTTGAGTGAGGTCGCGTGCTGTGGCAACAACTCAACGTACAAATGGTGTATCCTTCGGCCCACAGATGAGGGCCTCCCAAGTGAAAAAGTCAGATTCAGATATAGGCCCTTCCGCCGTATCTCAGATGGGGCGTGTAGCTTTGGACAGTATGGTCATACCAGCGGTGAACATGCCATCGGGGGAACCTGGTAGCGAGCACTCCATGTCAGAATACGAGCGGCGAGTGACACCCTGGACTAGCATACCACCCGAAGTCAGCTGTTTGTACTCGGTCATCAGTCGCCGCAGAGCGGTGGAACTATTCGAGGATCTGGAATTCATGATGGATAGTGTTGTGCGACTGAAGCCAAGGGTTGGGTGACGGGTTTACAGATCTAAACTCCGCGAATTGAGTGCTGCTGTAGTTTTACTGCTGACGACTTGGAAGTGTATCAAATATTTTTGTACCCTCATCTTTTACAGGAAAATCCCCTATCCATTCAAGAAACCATATGTGTCGTTGCTGGCGTAATGCGCAGCCACGTTGACGTCAACGTCCAGCCAGGTTGGCAACTGCTTAGCCCAATTGTTGACAGCATCTATCCCCCAGAATCAAGGGTTAAATCGTGCTGTGAGAGAATAGTAATACAGGGGTTCGTCTACGCATCACCGAGGACTAGTCGAGGTACGACGTTCATGGCCATCAACTAGGGAGGCGCGATGTTAATGTGAATGACAACAGAGCAACCGAGAGGGGCTCACCTCCTGGAATAATAGTTTTGCTGCATAGGGTATGGTGAGCTGTGCCATTTGCTTCGAGCTCTTGCAGTACGTGCACCAGCCATTGTACCCCATGAGGCCACACTCCTCGCAGGCGTTAACCTCAAACTTATCGGAGGAAATCATCAACCGTTCAAGTAGAAGTTGTGTAGCTCCATAACCAATCAGACAGTCCCGTTCCATCTCACCCAACCGTAGGCCACCTTCCCGGGACCTGCCTTCGGTGGGCTGTCGGGTCAGGGTTGCACGTGGGCCGCTGTTTGGGGGGAGGGTAAGCGATACTGATCTGTCGGTAAATCTCAGGATCAACCGCCTACCGCGCACGAGCATGCATCTTATCCATGACCATGTGTTCTAAAAGGGAGGTTAGTCAGTATACGAGGCCGATTGACTCGTTGATATCGTACTCAGTTTCTATCATGTGAGGAGTGAGAAGCACGCTGGGTTCATTCACTAGGCGCTCATACCTGGTAATAGATCGGTCCAAAATAGACGTATGCCTCGAGGGGCTCCCCAGTAATCCCGCTCGTTAGCATATCCTTCCCAGCGTAACTGAAGCCATTCTCGACCAAAATTCGGCTCATGTCCTCCACCTGAAGCGTGATGTGTCCATCAATGGATGGAAAAATTAATTTGCGGGTGGATCAATTACTCACCTTGGAACCGCCAAACGCAGTGCCGTACTGGAGCTTGCCGCTCAGGACACCAGCCTAGAGGCCGGTAACTAAGATACCCATAAAGGAAATGGATATTTCACACCTTGCCTGCCAGGAGTTCTATCATCTTTCCGACGGTCATCCTGGAAGGGAAACCGTGGGGATTCATGATTGTGTCTGTCCATTACTGGGTTACTGGGATCTGTCAAACAAAACGGGTCAGGTACACACCAGGATTGATACCTTGATCATTGAAAGGCATATCCTCCTGGTTCACAATTAGACCACATACACCCTTCTGCCCATGCCTCGATGAAAACTTGTCACCAAGCTCTGGCCTCCGTGTTTGGCGGATCAGAACTTTTATTAGCGTCTGGTCATTTTCTGTGTCACTAATCAAGACCTTGTCGATATTTCCGGCCACAGGAGATTTATATGTGAGAGGGGCATTTTTATAGGGAACCGAGGCCGCTTGTCCATTGAAGGAGTTGTCCGTGGCATTAGTGGGGGATTGCTTGTTGATATATACATCTCCTGGGTCAACTCGTTCACCCACGCCCGCCAAACCATCCATTTGAATGATATCGTATTTTTTGGACACCTGCCCGTTTTCATCCACAGGTGCGTCAGCGAGACGATCAAATCTAAAAAAAAACGAGACCTCAATGAACAAGATACTGTCATAATAGTAATTGTTTCACCCACGTGCCATTGGGATACTTCCGAATCAACGTTGCGTTCTTTCGCAGTACTTGACACCTCCCATATCCGCGGTCAAGACTTGCCTAGCAGGATGGAGTTAGTTGCCTCCACGGTACAGGAGGCGTAAAAAAACGCCCACCTTGTTAAGGATTAGTGCATCCTCGATGTCATATCCCGAATAGCTCATAACAGCGACAGTCGCGTTTTGACCGGCCGGCAAGCGATCGTATCCGACAAGTTCGATGGTTTTTGTTTTTACCATGGGCTGTTGCGGGTAAACTGATAGATAAAGTAGGGTGTCGATTCGATTGAATTGGTTATAGCCGATGGCGCCTATCGCCTGCTTCCCCATAGCGCATTGGTAGGTGTTGCGAGGCGATTGATTGTGATGGGGATACGGAATTAGCCCAGCCACCGCCCCAAGCAGCGTAAACGGTTCTATTTCCAGGTGCGTCGTGGTAGACACGATGTCGTTTTCATAGAGCGCGATATGGGTATCGTTCTCCTCATTGACATCGAGATACTCTACTAGGCCTTTCCTGAGGAAGTCATCAAACACCACATACCCTTTTTTGAGGTGCTGCAAAGGGAAATATGTAAAAGTTTCAGCCGATCAATGGGACGAAAAAATTACCTGTATATGCTCCGAACAGACTTTTGGCCTCCCATTTTCCACGATAATCATGGGTCGGCATATGCGGCCACCATCGCTCGCGATGTGGACAGCGTGGTGGTGATGATTTATATAGATACTCACGAATTCGCTGATACGACGGGCCCGGCGGAGTTTCCGGAATTGCGTCACAAACCGCGCGGGATACCTTGTCAGTCCGATAATCGTACCATTAACGTTCACAACGAATGTATGGGGTCCGTATATTTCTGTCCCTGTAGCGAGGCTTATGTCTACAGAAAATTAATCTGGTTGGAGCTTTGGGATGGACATACGACGTACCCTCCACACCAAGCATGTAAGCAAGCCGAATGATGGGTCCCTCCTCCACATCCGTGGTGATGTGAGTCATCAAAGCCAGATTTTTAACTAGCCCACAAGCCTCTCCCTCAGGTGTGTCACTAGGGCAAAGCATGCCCCATTGACTGGGCTGTAGCGCTCTTGGACCGCTCACCTTCCTTGTCTTTTCAAATTGTGAGGAAATTCGAGTCATCATCCCAAGCGCGGATATGAAGCTGAGGCGACTGAGTACGTGGGTAACACCAGCGCGCTCCATTTTGAATCGCTTAAGGGACCAATTTCCTGTCGAGATGGCTCGGACAAACCCAGATGTAAGGTGATCGCCCTGGAATTGCATTGTGTTGAATGCGTCGAATTCTGTCGTGCGCGAGGGTTTTTTCAGGACTTTGTCAATGGCTGATTTGAGATTCGTGTTGTAAGTCTTGAAGAGGTCTTCAAAGAGAAGAGCCAGGAGCTGCCCTGCGCTGGAAGAACAGTCATAACCAATGTAACAATATTAGTACCTGAACCTTTACAGTTCTAGACGTTTGTTGCCAACATAGTCGCGATCGTCCACCATTTTATCATCGTCCATGGCCATTAGAACCCGACGAGTCATCGTTGCCACGAAGATGGCTTTTGAGCGAAAGTCCAAACCGTTGACAGGGACATGTGCTAATACGATGGTAGCCAGAGCTTCTAGAGCCTCTTCCCAAGCTGGCCGACGAGGGCCCATTACGCGCCGGTTTATCTTCACTCTGCTGCCAATGTATTCCAGCGCCTGGTGGCGAGTGAATATTCCTAGCTTGGCCGCGTCCTCGAGATTTGCTGAAAACGCGATTTTATAGGCTTCAGTGTTTCCAGCAGTAAGCAGGAGAATCTCCTTGTCCGACTGGATTCCCAAGGCCTTTAGGGCAACGACAATGGGCACATCTTCGTGGATAGAATTATGCCGCAAATATATTTTTCCTTTTTTCGTGGCAACATATGTCTTTGATTTGAGGCCTCCATGTGTTGACCTATAATCATGGCAGACACAATATGAGGGTAGGAAGAGCTGCGAAGTGAACTACAGACGAAGTGCAGGAGGCTTGGACGATTCCTTTCACAGAGTCCGTCTCAACAATAATCCGGTTCTTGCTCAACTGTTCTTGCACCAGAATCACCTTCTCTGTTCCCTTCACAACAAAATATCCGCCAGGATCCAGAGGACACTCCATCATCCGGGCCAACTGTGCTTCAGTTCGCCCTGTTAGCACACACTTGCTACTTCTCAACATGATAGGTAGTCGTCCGATATTAACGTTGCGCTGAACAATGTTTTTTCCGCGAGTGTATTGTATGGTGACAATAACGGGAGCGCTATAAGTAATATCGCGCAAGCGACATTCATGGGGTGTCACTTTCTTGTCGATGGCCTCCATTTCATTCCTATCTGGAAATCCGAC
>QGOG01014080.1:0-20558 GCA_003313185.1 Collybia sp. MG36
GTAGTTCCGAATATAGACCGAAAAAATACGGTGGGATAACTATTGGAACTCGGGCGAGAGGGCATCATACATGGGACAGAGGTTTTTCCAATCCTGATGAAGATATCAGCGTCGACGGTAATGGGGAGATATTTGGCCAATTACCTGGGGAGTAATCTGAGAATTGGGACCAGAGATATTGTCTTGGGGAGCCTCCGCGAACACGACGGCGAGGCCGGCTTCGAGATGCCAATCAATGTGGCTATGATCCAGCAGGTGAGACAATTGCGCTCATTTAGTGAGGGTGGAGGATACGAACCAATGCAAGAACCAGGCACCAGCATTTCCCTATGTCGCTGCCATGAAAAAGCGTAATAATCAAAATTGGTTGGCACTTACACTGAAGAAACGGAATGTAGTGTTTCCACCGTTGACTTGGGGGGATCAATGAGACCATGCTTGGGAATTGGACCAGTACGGCTTACTGGCAACTACATCACGTCTTGGGGGGTTCACGAAATTGGTGACGTTCGAGTTGGATGTGCGAACGATGTCGAATGCATGGCCGTGTACTTGAATTGGAATTAAGTCGGCTAATGTGTTTCTCTTGCAAAAGAAGCTCACAGTGGAAGGGATGCGCTGCGTGGATTTGTATCAGGTTGGCTACATTCACGATTGCTGGAAAGCTCACCGCCAGTGCCTGGGATGGAAATTTCAACAATTTTATTGGCGGAGAGGATGAACACCTGGAAGGTAATATTAGGGTCCTATTTAGTTGAAATGGATAGAGAATCACTTGTTCCTATACACCTTATAAGCTTATGTTAATGGAATTATGATAGATACATACAGAGGGGAGAAGATCTTGCGGTTTGGAGGCGCCGCTTAGGAGTTGGAGGAGGACAGGAACAGATGGTGAGATATATGAGATACCATTGATATCGAAGAACGGTGGGTTAGGCTGGAGTGTCGTCAGGGTCTGCGGGTCATTGGTACCGCATCTAGACATACCTGCGCGATGTTGAGAACAATAGCAACATCTGCAGTTCCATTCCCAAGCTGGGACAAGCATCAGTGATGCGATGGAGATGTAAATAATACATGGTAGTTACACTCCCTGGGCCGACTTGTTTAATTGGCTATGACGCGGGTCAGAAGTGCCAAAAGATATTAAAGTTGGTGGGATGGGGGGCTCACGTGCATGTCTGCCTCATTGAGCTTGACACCCGGAACATTGACCGTGGTGGGCTCAACGATCGGCGCACCCTTGTAACGAAGGATGGCCAGGGCCAGTGCTGGATTGACTAAACGAGGAAATCTGAGTAAACATTTCAACAGACGAAATGGTCGCGGCGCACAGTTTGGGTTGCCTGCAGGGCTGCCTCCAGTGGGTCTGGGAGATGATCCGGGTGAGCAGCATCCTCGGAGGATGATCATCAGACGCACGGTGCACGGATCCAATAGTTTCCGACCGTCTGATTAGCGTTGAGGATGATGGACACTCGTTGGGCTGATTGGAAGTGTCAGCTCCTGTTGCGTCCGGAAGTAGATGATCCATACCAGCGTAGATATCAACGTTCTGAACTGGGACTGGGTCGTGTTCAATACCATCGAATTCCATGACATCTATGAGAGACATTGGCGAAGGATCATGGTATCATTGTTATTTGACCCACCGAAAGTATGATTGTCAAAGGAGAGGGTATGGAAGGGGCGACAGGACAGCGAAAACACGCGGAATCTGGGTCTTGGTGAGAAAGGTGATTCAATAACAAAACTAGAATGTACCTGTAGCGTTTGCCCCGGACAACATTGATGATGGCATAGGGAACAGCAGGCCCTCCATTGTAGCGCCCGACGCCGTTGATTAGACCGGAGTCAGGGATCCTAAGTGGTATCCCTTGAGGGAAGGGGCAAGTGGGAAGTGATTGGGAACGAACGGGACAGTTCCCGATGTGAAGAAGACCTTTTGTGCATGCGGCGCGAGGTCGTGATACCTGTTAAGGCCGTGAATATATCCCAACCACCCGATATGAATACTCACCAATCAGCGAGAGTGATGATAGTGTTTGCTAAAAGGATGCTCAATACATGTACCGCTGCGTAAATATAAAAAACGAACCATCATCAATGTCATACAGGTGACCCAATGGATCGTGGGGATCTATCGCGGGTCAAGAATTGCCCAAACTCTGTTCTTGCACTTACCATAAACTGGGAATGCCCCACGAAGACCATCGCAATATTGTGTAGAAAGATGAGAATGATACCTATTGTGGGAATAATGAAAATTGCCCCTGACACAAGGTAAATGTTTTACCAGAAATTTCCCGTCTGGCCAGCGGTATCAAATTCATCTTGAAATAAAATTTAGTTACTGTGCCGCTAGGAAACAGGATTGGAATTTTACACAAGAATGTTGTATTTCTGAGGATACTTACTGTCAGTACCAGATTTGATTGACACAGCACCACACTCACGGAGGTATGGGGCACTGGAACCAGAGAGCCCAATGTAATTAATAACCAAAGTCAAGTATGGCACAAACCTGATTCACGAAGCTGAAACATCGATTCAGCCAAGTTCAACTAATTTAGCTGTCATGTTCTGGACTCACGAAGGACCATCCATGCCCGACGTCCGATGCTGGAAAAATCCATGCCAGTGCTGTGGGTGTGTAAAAACGACGGCTTGATTGTTGTATGGTAATTAATTACGATAGATGTGCTGCGACGCATGTTCGGGTTTGAGAGCTTGTTGTTTGTTTGGATCTTGACGTAGTCGCCCTTGCGGGCGACGACGACTAAAACAGAACATTAGAGTCGCAGGTGAAGCTGAGGAGTTATTTTACCAGGTCCGGGGAACCCTCCGTTAACAAGAACGGCACTTGAGAAAAATGGTCAAGATCTATGTCAAAAAATGTGATGAAGGACCGACTCTCGCTCGAACCCGTCAGGCGCAACCTTGCCATTGACGATATCAAAGTTATAATGTCTTATCGCGGCCAGAGCTGAGGGCAAGAGCCCAAGAATTGCAAAACCAGTAGCTAGGTTCACCATTCTGAGTAGGGTACAGGGGGAATGAGAAACTGATGTAGTTGTACGCCAGCTTTTATAAAATTTGGCCTGAACAGCAGAGAAGTAGGTTGCTCAATCAGACTCGCCTTCAATCTGGTAGATACTTGGATTCACATGGCATGCAAAATGTGAGTGCGGTGCTGATGTCGGTTCACACCAAAGGACCATTTCTGAGCCTATGAAACCTCGAGCATTAAGAGGCGAGTGGCGGTGGACGAGCGGCGCTAGCACGGTAGTATGTGTTAGATCGCCAATTCAGTGTGGAGATTTCAGAAGCTGTCATAGAAAGAGACCAGGTAGGGTTTGGCTCTCACCCTCCCTGGTGACTGGTTGGTTGAGGCAAACCCATCAATTATTGGAAGAGAATAATCTCGAAAGAATTAGCAAGCGCCAGGTGCCGGCCACGTCGAACCAGACGGCCGACTCCGCTCTTTGTGGAGGCCTGAGCCAGCGTCTGCAAGTTAACAGATTTGTAGCATTTGGGAGACACGGGGTGACAGCAGGCGATGCCATGAACATAGTGACCCCCTAGCATGCGTTAGAGTTGAAGTCAATATTCGATTCGTTAGACGAAAGGCTCAGAGACAACCGTGCAGTGGCACAATGTGGGGGTTGGGTTATCGGTGTGAACAGTAACATGCTTGCCAGTGATCACATTGAATGTTGCTCAATCCAAGTTTACCGGCATCAATCGAGATACGCTTGTCGTAATGGCCAAGCCCGACCGGTGAAAACAAAGGCCCAGTTTAAAGTTTTTGTTCTTGAGGCACACGGGTGCCAAGACTAGCAATAGTATTGCATGGAGAAAGTGAGCTGATACCCACTTGACAGAACGGGGTTGGCCGGATTCTGGGTTGGGTCTCGTAAACAGTGATACACACGTCCAACCTCATCATCATGTCCCCGGCTTCATGGACGGTAGACCTATGTAATAGGTTCGTGATCATCGGGCCCTCTATGAGTTGTACTTGTAGGATGTAAAACCTTTAATTGAGGTTTTGCAACGCCTACGCATAGAGGGATCCACCGGTCTAGGCAGCCAGGCCATGGCATGAAAGGCGGACGCCAGTTGAGACCTTGGCCCGGCCGATGTTCAAACACTGGTTTGGATGGTGCCAGTGGAAGGTAATACCCAGTATCAAGTCAAGATGTAGGCTCGGGGACTGTCACAGGCCTAGTCAAGATGTATTGGCTGATATGTTACATGGGTTGGTCAATCTGATTACCCCGTGTGATGTCCTCAAGTGTAATATTACTGCCATCACACAACCCACGGAAAACGCCACCAGGTTTTTGAAAGAGATTTATTGGCGTATCGAACTCCTGAAAAAATATGTTATGATCAGGTGTGCATGTATACTGCGCACATACTACAACGGTGCCTGCGTCCAGAACCAGAATGCGGTCATAGGCAATGATGGTTCTAAGGCGATCTAATTATTTGAAATCATTTCATTGTAGTGGACATGAATGGAATGGGTACTCACGGGCAATACACAACAACGTGCGGCCATTGAAATGCTCTTGAATGGTGCGTTGTATCTTTCTATCAGTTTCTAAGTCAACCGACGCACTAATTGAGGCTGTATCAGCTAATGTTCCGGAGTTCTGAAGAGCGACTTGCGTTGCTTCGTCCAAAATAACAAGTTTAGTGTCTTTCACTAATGCGCGTGCAATACTGAGGAGGGAGCGTTCTCCTACGCTAAAGTTAGCACCTTCCGACTCGATTTGTGTATCGAGAGTGATTCGGCCAAGTGATGGATGGAGTTCTGGTGCCTGTTCCTTGCATTCCACCGAGGGTCCTTCGACAAGGAAGGAACTTCGTAGAGCGTCCCAGAGTCGCGCATCGTCATACAATGAGAAGGGATCCAGAGCACTCCTGACCGTTCCTAGAAAGAAATATGACAACGCTGTTTGCAGTTCCAGCAATAATATATCTACCACTAAATAGGGTTGGCTGCAACGGTATTTAGTCGGGCGAGACAAAAGTGGAAGTGAAACGAACATCTTGAGGTATTATTGAAACCTTGGAACGGAGATCTTTGAGTCCAAGGCGACCAATGTCCACTCTGGATGGCATCAGGACTGTTCCCATAACAAAAAAGCCAGGGAGCCCTACCCATCAATGGTTATGGACCCCGAGAATTCCACCAGTCGAAGTAGGCATAATGCAAGGGAGGATTTACCAGCCCCTGTCCTTCCAACAACTCCAATCCGTTCTCCACCCTTGATGGATATTGATATGGAGGAAAGGACATTTGGTAGCCCCGCCCTGTATTTCATGGAGACATCACGAAATTCGACAGCGCCATGTGCTGGCCATTGTAGTGAGGGTTTTTTCTCGGGAATTTCGTGGGGCGCTTCTTGCTCAATTAAATCCCCTCGGCTATAATGAACGACTGAATGGCTCGAGATTAATCAGAGCATTGTTATCATGGTGCGAATACTTACCCCTTTCAACCGAATTCATATAATTCTAGAAATAGATTATATTGAGTGCTTCAGATTGAGGAATGATAATGACATACCTCCACCTCTGCGGACTGTCTGGTGACCAGACCACACAACTGGGTAAGTGAGGCTTGTGGGTACAACTAATGAACGGATCGCAAGCGAGGAAATTCTGCCCATACTCACTGGTATATGTTAGGACGAGGCCAACTTGCGCTGGGCTGATACCCGAAATGCCAACGGCCGCAAGAATTGCTACCTACGAAATGAGCACAAGAGCCAGCTCAAAGCAAAAACAATATACAGAGAAGACAAGAATTGCTCCGCAGAAATCCAGGCGAATCGCTAGCCACCTTCCGTTTCAGGTGAGACTTGGCTAACACATATATCAGCCACGGTAATACCTTTGGTTCGTAACTGTTAGGAAAAGGGCCCGGTTCTCCAAGTCGATGTAATATTTATTGTCTTCCACAAACCGGCCGGTTTCGCCATAACTCCGTATAGTTGGAAGGCCTAGCGGACTTCATGAATCGAATGTTTTTCAGAAATGAATGGACCCAAACCAGTCAGTGACTCTGAAAAATGCGCGTACAAAACTGATCGTAACATGGCGTCTAGGAAGGGTAAATTGATATACTCGAATACTGCTGGAAAAACATACCCAATCTTTTCAATTCTCGAGCACTTGCTCGGTAAAATGCGGCAAAATATTGATAACCGAGCGAGATGATGAGGGCGATTATAACTAAAAGCGGGTTACATCAACATCCAGCAATTGTAGTGATGGATCATACTGAAATAATGTTCGAGAATTGTGATTATGAGAACCGCTCCGACGACATTTGACATCGTAAGAACGACTAGGAAAATATGAGTTAGACTGGGGACGGAATATTGGTCGAAATACACGGACACATTCTCATAGACACTAAATCCCCAACATGAGCTAGTGCGAGTGCCAGATGTGAATGTCTTACCAGGCAGCTGATTATCAATTGCTTTTGATATCAAGTAAGAAATCAGCGCCCAAGAGATGGTAAGATGAACCTACCATCTATGTCTTTACCAAAGATACCGAGGATGCGTCCCGTGGGCTGGGGATCTGAATAACATGTAGAGGACAGAAAATGGTGCACTCACTGTCGTATCAAAAAATGACATAGGAGCGTAGAAGATATTGCGAATTGAGTTCTGATGAAGATTTTGAGAGACATATGCTGAGAGGGTATCTGTTGCGATCCCGCTAAAAAAGCGATGAGCAACAAGAGAACCGCGTCAAAATCCCGGTGACTAACAGGAGAAATGTGAATAGAGCCTGAGATAAACCTAAGCCTGCGTAAAGGATCTGATAGAACGAAAAAGATTTATGGAATGCGCTAGCGGGAGAGAAATGTATAGCAATTCAGCACGAGAATGGGTAATCAAAGACAGAACCTTACTCAGACTGCCACCAGACCAGTGTGTAAGAATTGACGATTTGGCTCCCCTGCATGAGGAGAATAGCTAGCACAAGCAATGGTACCGTGATGTAACCACGACCCGCAACCAAGTAAGCCCAGTACACTGAAACCCCGATACAGTCATTGTCATGCCAATCAAGTCAAGCAAATAAAAATAAAAACCTTTCCAAGAAACCGATCCAGTGGTACGACGCTCTTTCACTATGAGCCGACCTTCCAAGCCGCCATTCTTGCTTTTAGTACTTAAAGCCTTCAAAGAATGGGATTGAGCTTCTTTGATCGCGTCCGTTGGTTGAATGTCGACTCCATGGTCTTGGTGCTGCGCTCCACCAAATTCTGCATTTAGTCGAGCAAATTCTCCCTTGCTGTCCACTAGGTCCTGGAATGTCCCATGTTCTGCAATGCGTCCATCGTGAAATGTGTAGATGTAATCGCATTTGGAAAGAAAGTGCAAAGCATGGGTTACCAGTATGACCGTTTTTCCTTGGGCGCGAAGTGACCCCAGTATAGCATTATGGAAAAGCGCAGTTCCAACGTGAGCATCCACTAGATCAATCAATTCCATCAATGCCTCTATCAGGATTCAAAGCTATTGAATTATATACCAGCGGAGAGCGGGTCGTCGAATAGAATGATTTCGGCGTCGTAATAAAGGGCTCGGGCAATGTTAACCTAAAGCGGAAATTATGAATCGTCATGGATGATTTGGCGCATTTTGGCGCATTTTGACCTACACGCTGCTTCTGGCCTCCGCTCAAATTGATGCCTTTTTCTCCAATCTTCGAATGCAAGGGTTAGATCGCGATGGTTGACAGGTTGTCTCGAGGTACCTCCGTCATGTCACCATTAGGAAGTAGATGTAGATCTGGAACTAGACATGATTCCTCAATCACCTTCCAGTACCTCTCTTCATCGAACGCTTGTCCGAATAGGATATTGTCCCTCTATTTGGAAGTCATGTGTCAGAATCCCTTTATCAAATTCATCACGAACCAGTGTCGCGTTTTGAATCCAGGCGGATTGTGGGCAGTAAGCCATTTTACCCCCAAACGATAAATGCCCACGAGTCTTGCGCATTTCCCCGATGAGACCTTGTAATAAACTTGATTTACCCGACCCGACGCGACCAACAACCGCGACAAGGCTGCCCCGAGGTATCTCCATACTAATGTCCCGAACCTGGAACGGCGTATTAATAGTGCTCTCGGATGAGCGCAAACTCTCTGGTTTGCCCCTTCCAGGGTTTCCAGGATCAGAGGGGGCTTCCCACTCGAAGGTGACGTTTTCCACTTTAAGAGCGAGTCCCTGATTTCGATCGATAGGGAAGGCAACCTCTCCCATTAACTCCGCATGGAATACTAGGGCTAAGCGTTTAAGTGCATTTCTGGCATCGGCATTTGCGGATAATGCCCGGGGCAAAAACATCATTGGTTGGCGAAGAAGCTGGGTTTAGATGAAAAGGCTATCAAGATCCAGGCAATCGCAAACCCACTTGGAAAAGACTAAGCGAAGAGAAGATCACCGCGACGTCAAAGCCTTGCGTGGTGCGAGTGTACGTCACGAAGGCTAAAGTGGCTGCGAGCACTGGGATCGAGTATGCGAATGCGGTGCTGATACAAATGGGTCAATACGAGGCAGGAAGTGTCACGAAAACCTAGAACACACTTGGCAGATCTCGAGTTCTGTATTACATTAATGCCCCGCAATTCATTTCTCCTGGTATTGGATATCCCTATGCAAAACTGGTTAGAGACGAGATTTATGCGAAAACCACTATCATACGTTGCAGGAACGGAATCTCGTAAGAAAAATATTTGACCACCCGCATGGCACCTAGCATAAAATTAGAGGAGCAAAAATATGATGAGCAATGTATACTTGCCCAGTACTTCGAGGAGTGTTTTAGCTCTCTGATCCGTAAATTCCATTGACTTTTGCCTGACTCTAAATTGGTGAGCCATCACTCTTTCTTGAATCGGAGCGATGAAGAGGAAGAGTGCAAAACCCGCAAGCGCTGAAGGCCCTAACTGCGAAGAAATTCAACAAGCGCAGAAAGGCATCAACCACTGTGTCGCACCTGCGACAACAAGATGATCAAACAGACAGTAACCTGTATTGGGGCTGTCCATGCTATGGAACATGCAATCAGGTTTTCATTATTTTACGCGAGGAAAGCCCATACCAGCATGCTGCCAGGATTATAAGCACGGGTTAGTATAAGTTAGAAAGACGGAGTGACTGTGGACACACAAACCACTGTGCGCTCGCATCAATGCGGCTCACCTAGAACAAGATTAGCATCATGGTGAATGAAGGGCATTCTACCCACATCTGTAGATATATGATTGACAAGATCTGAATTAGAGAGTGTGGTCCGGGCTTTGCCAGTCAGGTTTACGCCCCGCTTGTATATCGAGTTGATAAGTGCCCCGCGTGCCAAGACTCCGGTGGTCATGGAACGCCAAAAAAACTACAACTCGGTTGGATTTATCCTTTGAGATAAACTGAATTCACCGCTACCTGATGTTGAGATATGCTGGTCGTAATCACAATTACGAGGAGACCGAGCGCCATTGCAATTCCTCGACCAATGTTCGGTACTTCTTGGCCGTTCTCTTTTGCTGATGCTCGCCCTTTGGCAAAGTTAATGATCCCCTTAAATTCTGATATTTAGTGCCAGCTGACGCCAAATTTCCTGTTCGACACACCTTTACAAGAAGTGGCCCCAGGAGTTGGGTAGTATCTCCGAAAACCTTGGGAACTCAGTTCAGAATCAGTCGAATGGACAAAGCTCACTTATACCTTGAAAGCTCCCCCAATCCAAAAACTTTTAGCGAACGTATCATTTAGCGCCCAAGCCAAACTGGCCTCTTTCCGACCATCAATATCACGCCATTTCTGTTCCGATATGGCGAAATGACTATAATAGTTTTGCCCTGAGGTAAGAGCTCTGATTCTCCACACGAACCGCTTCAGAGACCCGGGACGTATGTCGCCATTGGTCAAACGCGTATTCCAATCTTTTGCTTCACGGACTCTTCGATCCCACGATTTATCCAATTTTTCCGAGAGAAAACCACATTCACGCGATTCATCCAACTTCCATAGATCTGGGGCCTGGAGCGTCCTTTGGTATCCCAATACCTGGGATGGGTGGGATTAGCTTGGCCGCACAACGACCAAATGATGTCATGCCATTATTGGTGTAATCCACCTATATGTCAACTGCGAGAACAGAGACGCGTCCACGACAGGTATCATCTGAGAATTCTGTGAAAATGCCAGAGAACAAGGTTGCTTGTAGGGTTACCTGTGCTGCAGAAAAAGAGGATGGGGCGGGCGGCGGGGGATGCTTCGGGATCCTGAATTCTTTGTTGATACTCCATACTAACAATAAACGAGTGAACAACATACCATATTTTCCACCAGGCAGTTCGGATTTTAACACGTTCCTCGCCCACGTCCAATTGGAGATGGGAGTGTTGTTTCTCTTCAGGCTTTACGCTCTCGTCTTCAGAAGAAAGGACTTTTGATTCTTGAGGCGAATTAGACATTGATCAAAACTTATGTTTGATGAGAGCTCACCCAGTTTCCAGTGATACTTTTGGACTTATAAATGAAGGAGCGGCTCGTACGGAGGGCTACAAAAATGTTACCACAAGGAACCGTAACATTCACACAAATTTCTGCCGTTACGTCAGGAAGAGACCGTTTTGAATTCCCGGGTTGTGTTGGAGACTCCGGGGTCCCAAACCTCTGAGGGAAACTTGATATACCCATAAAATTTCATCAAAATTATTGGTGGAAATGACATAAAGAGGTTGAAGACGGAAATGGAATAAGGTTGACGGAATTAGCATTAAACAGATCAAATTACCACCAAACAGCCGGGACAACAACTCCATAAACCTCAAGATCGGATGCGTCCTATGCGTTCTCTCAGGCTTGGTCCGTTCTACGCTCATGCTCCCATGGCCAAGTCCTTTCTAAAAATGACCATTGATTGGGAACACAAAATCTTCATATGACCCAGCGGGCCTACGGCAATGCACCAGACCCGAGCGTTGCTCTATCTTGAGAAAATTTCGAGCCCAGTTCTAAATGGCGAAATTGGAATTCTCCGAGCCCTCTTGCCACCGTAAACAGCTGAGCTTGCTTTGATCTTGGAAAACTTGACCTCAAATAAAATTACCTGCCATAGCGCACATTCCGTTGCCCCCACACAAAATGTCCATCTCCTCACACCGATTGGCAAGTCTGCAACCGGGCGAAAGAGCAGCCTTCGCTACTACATCGCGCTTACTATCATGTTTAATCACGGAATCCCTTTCGCGTGCATTCTATTTTCCATTACATGGGTTTGAGGCCACAGGTGTTGCTGTGGTTCTTACCGGTCGTATTTCATCTCAGCCGCTCGACAATCCATACGATGATGGGGACTTGCTAGCAATAGCCCCGTTGCGACATGTCCCGATATTCAAACATGACTCACAAGACTCACGGGGCAAAGAAATTGGTCTAATGGATCCCTTGGATATGATGCCTTTGACATTCGATGTTTTCCAAGGCGCGCATGATGATTGCCCACCAACAGAGGTACTACGGGTCAATCCATTTATCACCGTTATTCATCTTCTTAGCATGCAGAACTAATCCAATCAATCGTCAAGATTCTATCTGCATCTGGATGGGCCATATCAAAGTCGATGCAACTGCGCACATCGAAATCTCCTCTGCGCCTTTGGGAGAAATTCGCGTCAAGTATCCACTTGGATGCCACGGTGGTCCGCGATATATCTGATGAGCTCATGAGCTCAGTAAAATGGCAAGGTTAGTTGCATATACTCCATGACGGGGAGCCTCACGCATGCGAGTGTCTAGCATACTCATATGAACATCCGCCTCCAACCCCCATGTTTACCTCAACCAGCGTCGAATGGGAGCAATCCATTGTTGAAGGCCATCCTACCCACCCGGTATGGTAATATATCTTGTTGTCAACTGTGTCTCACCAAGTACTCAGATGCATAAAACACGATATTTTTTGCCCCCCCTTCCTGATTTTGCGCCGGGGAGCTATGATTTATATCACCCAAAACTCAGACTTGTCGCTGTGCCAAGATCAAATTTGAAGATAACATACGATTTCGAAGAACATATGAAACCTATTCTCCGTGTCGTATCCGACGCCGCTCAAGATCCTCTCATAATTTGGGAAGATCATGTCATTGTGCCAGTTCATGAGCTACAGGTGGCTCACATTGAGCATAAGTTTCCAGAGATTAAGGTGTACCCAGCAAAATATAGCATTTCTCTGCTTGCACAACAAAGCATCCGGTGAGTTGAACCTCTGTCCATCATACCCATATATCCACTCGTCCACAGTTCCGTTGTAGTTCCCGACCTCACCGGCCAAATATCGCTCAAGCTCGGGGTCGGAATAAAACTCACTTCAGCTGTGCGTACCATTTCCCCCGCGTCGGCGTACCTCGGTCCGCGGTTCTCGTCCCAGATTGTTCCGGTCCTTGCTATGGACTCTCGCATTGTGACGGTGGCCAAGGAGCTTGCAAGTGTCGTCCATGCTCATCCCGACGGAGAAACAGCAAAGCACTGTGCTGCAATCATTCGCGAGGCCCACGAAAATGGGAGCGAAGCTCGCGGTGAGAGGTTGATCGTGTGTACGGCTCTTGTTGAGAGTGGTCACGCCGGGAAAAATGGGCACCTTCCCGCCGTAATTCGTGTCTTTGCTCTTGACAATGAAGACAAGTGCATTCAATGGCTCGACAGGTCAGAAATCTGGTCCCTTCGGCCGTTTTGATCTTACCGGCCACCAGATTTGTCCGTTTGCTTTTTGAGGCTTTTCTCCCGTCGGTCCTAGTTAATGGGGTTGCTTTCGAATGTCACCCCCAAAATTGCGTTGCAAGGTTTGATATCAAAACTCGGGAGTTACTCGGGTTCATCATCCGCGATTTTGGAGGCATCCGTGTACATCCTGAAACGCTGCGAGCTTCAACTGGGGTTGAACTCGACTTTCTTGACGGGCACTCGATTATCGCATCGGACCTTGACGATGTTTACACGCGAATGTACCACACAGTATTCCACAACCACCTCCAACAGCTTATTCGGATCCTGGGCCTTCACTACAATGGGAAAGGATGGGCTATTGTCAGAAACCATTTGAGGAACATTATTCCGAGAAATCATCGGCTTTACAATGCCTGGCTCGCTCCAGAAGTAAAAACACTCCCCGGTAAATGCTTTCTCCGAATGAGAATGTCGGACATGTACAGATTCGTGAGTGAGAGGCCTCACTCTACCCCTGCATGCTAACACTAATATTGCAGCATCTTCACGGACCGTTCCAAAACCTTATACATTACCAAGGGGTACACATTGACAATGATTCCGAATTACCCAGAGATGGAAGCGTCATGTAAACATCCAATACACATGGGCTTTGTATTCTGTACCAACAAGCGACTCCGTTACGGCTCCGAACATTCGCAGGGTGGGAGAATGAAATAAGTGTAACATCCAACCACATGCGGTCGTCGCAGAATTACCATCCACCACTGCGCCAAAGAAGCAACAATTTCCCCTTGGATATATCTCATCATCGGATTGACTAAGCCGATAAGTCTGGATTGAAATTGGATTGAAACCTGACATCGACAGATACCAAAGCAAAAGATATTGTCTGTATCGTTGAAAGCCTGTTCCTGTGACCTCATCAAAATAAGCTGCAGAACATTAAGTGCGAAGGCTCACACGAGACGACCTATCGGTAAGATCCATTCCCATGTTTTAAGCCTTCTCACACCCTTCCTCGTGGTACGTAGATTGGATCAGAAGATGGGGTTGCGCCATGTCGTGAATACTCAAATACCTATGAGGTCCTTGAAATACGTCCAGAATGCGACCTTATCGGTACTGCATTGATGTGGCACGAGGCCGCTACCCCAACAAATGCCCTATTCAAAGGAGAGAGCGTGGAAGGGGTGTATCCTAAAACTAACTCTCTAACAATATCATGTCCAAATTCGCGGACCCTTGAGATAGCGAGAACTCACCACATCTTAAATGATTTCCCACTTACCATCACAGTTTGTCATCACCATTGTGGATTCTCCCGCGCGATCGGGATGCCACTAACGGACTCTTCCCGCAAATTATTTAACCCCTGCGATAGAAAGCTGAGCGCCATATGGAACAAGGGACTTCGTGTTGAATGCCCCGATGCCCGGGCCGTTGGAGAAACCGTAAATGAAGTTACGCCTCTTCCTTCCCCATCCACTCTACCGGCTGAGACTTGACTCAAAAGTCCCAGATGCGGCTGTCTCTAATTACTTGAGGTAGTTTCTGTCCGTGAGATTGCGTGCTAAAACAGTTATAGGGCTTCCTTCGGTCCGGCTCAGGAGGAAACGCGCGGGTTCGAGATCTCTGTTCCCATCGCGGCATCAGGTATTTCTCCGTCCCCTAATTTCTTTTCTGTTTTCATATGGGATACTTTTCCTGGCCACCGACATATGAACACCACACGTATTCCCATTTATGCCAAATCCATCTTACGGCCACCAAGCGCCCCGGTATGTGCGCCCGAAATGTCAACCGTTTCTCCTCACAGCTCGATCTAACAGACTCCAGGCCAGGGCCTGCAAAATTAGACGATTTCCCTGTGTGGGGTGCTGGGTAATCCAGCACATGTCCAAAGCATCATGCAAATTTGCCAAGAACTCGCCTACGATATCTCCTAGCTTTCGCCAGCCCTGTCTCATTTAAATACACTGATTCGTGTATAACACATCCATTCTCATCATGTCTTCCGGCTCTGGTCTACCCCCTGCGCAACATGCAGCCTTCGCAGTCGTTTCACGATTGGTTGCCTGCCTCGTAACAGAACAATTGTTAAGAGGATTCTACCTGCCCATCTCACAATCACGCCAGGCGTCGGGTGTCTTGATAGTTTTATCAACACATCTCATGTCAGAAAAACCGATCATTAACAGATCGCTCTGTTCAAGTGATATTTTCGCTATTGTGCCCCTTCGTCACCCGCCAGTCCTTAGGGGAGCTTCAGCTCACAAGCATGGCCAACCAGTGGGACTTGTTGATCCCTTGGATATGTTACCCGTTATCTATGAACTTGCAGAAACCCTGACACAAGACGGTGAACCTCACCATGTGAGTCATTCTTATTCGGCGCATTCGACGTTGCTCAAGATATGCCCAGGATCAATTTCAGAAGGATATTCTTAGTTGCTTGGTCCCACCACCATGGGAGCTTGGGCGTTTCACCACGTTGGTGAAGAACTTGGACCCAATTCATTTTTGGAGAAAATTCGTCGATGGGGTTGTTATCCAGGACGGGCTCCGGGGGGTAATCGAGGAAGAGTTAAAGAGTTCATTGCATTGGCAATGTTTGTATCTCAGAATTCATTAATGAATCCCAATAACTGACGATCTCAACTCCAGACGTGGCTTACGAGTCCCCACCAAAATGCCCAGCTCTGACCTCACCGCCAATCGAATGGGAACAAAGCTTGGTGGCAGGTCACCCCACCCATCCGGTAAGGCGCAGAGCCACATAGCCCCGATGTAATTTCACACGTGGATTAGATGCATCGGGCCAGGATGCTCTCTCCTGGTTCGGGGGAAGACCATTATGATTGGTATAATCCGCTTATCAGATTCGTCAAAGTTCCGCGGGCCAGCTTGAGCATCCTGGGCTCCTTTGAAAACACAATTTCCACCTTGGCGGAAACAGCAGCTGAAAGATGCGGAAGAACAATTCCAATCGATCATCAGTCGGTGTTGATGCCCGTGCATGAGCTACAAATCCCTACGATTCGTGCAAAATTCCAAGATGCTGAAATCTTGCATCCTGATATCAGCCTACGGGCACTTGCCCAGTCTAGTATTAGGTTTGTGCCACCTCCTTGGTCCGGGTGATCAACTTATCCTGGCTCCACAGAACCGTGATTATTCCCGAACTTCCTGGAATGGCTCTTAAACTGGCGGTCGCCGTCAAAATATCGTCATCGCTACGCACAATATCACACTTCACCGCAGACTTCGGCCCTCGTTTTTCAACAGAGATCGTACCAAAACTTGTCTTTGATTCCAAGATTCTCTCAGTCGAATGTGAACCATCGAGTGCCGTCTACCGAACTGAAAACCCAGAGGTAGCGAAACACTTTACAGCCGTATTAAGGGAGGAATATGAACCAGCCGGTGCAGAGAGCCTGATCGTCTGTGCAGCGCTGCTCGAAACGGATCACAGTAATACCCCAATCGGAACCTCCGCCATTGAACACGTCTTAGGACTACACACCGAGGATAAGAAATTGGAATTCCTCAACCAGTAAGCCCCCAATAACACAAAATGAATTCATGTTCACAGACACCGCAGATACATCAAACTAGCTTGTGAGGCACTCCTCCCTCCGCTCATACACAATGGTGTGTCATTTGAAGCTCATGCCCAAAATGTGCTCGTTCGCATCAGTCATGTGTCGAAGCTCCCCGTGGGATTCGTCGTGCGCGACCTGGGTGGTCTTCGTATTCACCCTGCCACACTCCGACAATCAACAGGTGTTGATTTCCAGTTCCTGCCCGGACATTGCGTTGTCACCGGAGCCGTTGAAGACACTTACCCCAAATTCTACCATACATTTGTCCATAATCATATTCAGCGATTGATCCGAGTTCTTGGGATGCATTCCAATGGTCGCGGTTGGGAAATGCTGCGGGCACACATGCGCTCCGTGATTCCAGAGAATCACGGCTTACGCAGCGCCTGGTTGAAAGAAGATAGTTCAGAGGTTCCCGCAAAGTGCCTTCTAAGAATGCGAATGCAGGACATGTATCGAGAGGTGGGTGGATTCTTATCTGCCATGGGTTGCTGTTATCTGATAACGTCGCAATCAGATGGTTTTCAGCCCTGTGCCAAACATGATACAAGCCCAGCCTGCAGAAGGCCTTGCAAAATAGGAGTACATACATACTCAAATGCACGGTTCATGTACTTACTCTCAACTGTACCATACGATAACTCGTTAAGACTTCAAATATATGTGTACAACCTCATCGCGAACAATACAACACCCCAACCCCATGCGCAACTGGAACAAAACCATTGGGTCAACCACGAAAACCTAGAGTTGACGCAAAAGGATGCACATGTGACATTGTGGTACCGCAATTCCCATGTTTGACATCCCACTCACCGCCCCCAGCGCCCTGGCCCCTCACACAGCCTCGTCTTAAGTTTCCATCCCGTTCCAGCTTGCCAACCTTATCAAACTCTTCCATGTCTTCTCAAGCAGAAGGTGAACTCGGGACTCTCATCGTGGTCATCCTCAAAGCGAGGAACTTGAATGACAAGCACTCTTTCTACAAACAAGACGTATTCGCGCATGCCATTCTTAATGGTATGTACCCCCCAAAACATTCTATATCCATCCTTTATATGGTTCTGGACATAGGTACAACAAAGAAAACCCACGTCAATGTCAAAGGAGGGCAACATCCGGAATGGGACGAAGAAATTCGATTCTCTGTAATGAAGGACGACTCTGATAAGCATAGGAAATTAGATGTAGCATGCTTTGCTAAAGAGCCGAGGTCCGATGATCTTCTAGGCAAAGGCCAGGTGGATATTTCAGAAACCCTGAGAACGGGAGAATTTGATGGTATGCAGTCATCGATCACCTTGATATTTCGACTCACTCTGTCGGCTCCCTTAGACTGGGTGAATCTTGAAGTCAATGGTGTTTCCCGCGGAGAGCTATACCTTGAGATGACCTATTATGCCAATGTGGCACCTCCCACCATGTTGGCACCGAACTCAATCAATACAAATCTAGCCAGACGACCTTCGAAACTTCCTCAATCTGATCGACTACATCGCCCCCCTCATGCATCTGTGCCCACTGCGTCGCCAACCCTTCCCGCCTCTCTGAAACCTAATATTAGCCGAATTGATTATGGTCAGAGCGTGTCTCCTGACAAATATCTGAGACCCCCATCCGCCTCTTCATCCCGCTCTTCATCCCCTGTTTCGGTGAAGGGTGCAGAGTCGGTTCTCCCACCCCTTCCCGAAGCTGATATTGGACACGCATCTCTCCCAGCTGCATTGGCACCAGGAGGTGGCATGAGACCAAACCAGTCACACGGTGCACCGAAGCCTGTACCATCTATCCTACGTCCCGGAAAACCACGAACATCCCTTGTATCGGTACCGCAACTACTTCCTACAAATGATCAATCACCACACTCGCTACCACCAGTGTCGCAACGCGCTGATTCTAATTTTACTCACGTTCCCTACACACAAACCACCACCACCCCAAGCTATACCCCTGTATCTCGCACACCAGCACCGCCATCAACACAACAGAATGATTACGTTCCCCCAGTTACTCCGCTGCAGTATCACAGCACTCAATCCCTAGCATCAGGTTATTCAAGCCCAGCACCTACCCAGGCGCCCGCCTACCCGAATATTGCAGCTCAGGCGCTGTGGGGCGCGGACACGGCACTGCCGTCAGACCTTTCATTCCCTGTTCCCTCCATTACTCCGGTCAACGGAGCCTATCGGTCTCCCCTGGAGGCCTCAAAACCCAACAGTGGTTTGCCAGATCCATATCTACAAGCCAGATACCAAACACCCCTACCCCTACCTCCGGGTGCTCCGCGCCCACCCTCCAATCACCAGGGCCCGACCAACACTATGGGACCAACATATGTTGGATATTCCAGCCCCCCACGTGCAGCAACACAGACTCCCCTCGGCTCTACACGTCTTGAGGCCTTGCGAAGCGTAGAGGAGGAGGCCGCTCGGCGAAAGGCCCAAGAAGATAAAGATCTAGAATTAGCTCTGCAACTCGATCGCGAACTCAATTTGGCGCAAACAGACTCAAATCCGCAGCGGCCGCCACTCCCAGTCTCAGGTATGCCTGGAGGATGGTAAAATTAGTTCAGATGTTGATAGAACGTCTGTTGATATGCATCATTTATCGGTGCTTCCTGAATAGCAATCCATACGGGGATCTGACTAGGCTCCCAATAAATGGCCAATGGGGGGCAGCGTATTTGACCATTCATGTAGAACCCATGTCTTGGACCTTTTAGACTAGTATATATATTTGTTGTACATTCAAGGTAGCCAACAATAGTGCTCCGATTCCTAAATTGTCTAATGAGTTCGTTTCCTTATGCATACATTCGTCTCGCGCCATTGTTCGCTATTAGTTTCTCTCGGGTGAGTTCTCCTTTATGAACTCCTTTGGATTGCCGGAGATCGTAGTAGAAGGTAAGGAGATAGAAGGTGAAACCGAATGATATTGTCCACTCTAAAATCGCTGGGAAAACTGCCTGTTAGTAGCGTGGTGGGGAAGCGGACTCCAAGCTTACCGCCGACATCGCCATTTGTGTACAACGTAACGGCAAACGCAATAGCAAGAAGAATCAAGATTCCCGCGATAATGGCCTTGGCAATATACGCGGTTTTCAATTTTTTCACAGTCAAAAAATCTTTACTGATCCACCGATACTGATGGTGGGGGTGAGAATACGGCGACGGAAGGATCATGACCATCAGGTGCTTACTTCAACTATGGTGAAGATTGCACTCAGTGCTACTCCAATCATGTAGATTAGAAGGAAGAGCCGGTGGAGAGTTGAGTGGCGTTTTGTGTCGAAAACAGAAAGGAGGATAAGACCAGCGCCACCAATAAATGATCCCAGCACCGTCAAAGAGCCGAAAACACGCTCCCTCATTCGCATATTTGGAATGAGCCTGTGTCAATGAAATCATGAGCTGAGCTTCTATGATTGCGGACATGCAACGAACCGGCCAGAATGCCTTAGCCATCTTTCGACAAATAGAGACAGGAAAAACCCAACCGCGGTGATACAGCACCCGACAACGAAGAGAGGTTTGAGAATGTCCGCACCTACATCAGAGATGTAGGCTATAGATCCATTCTGAGATACGTAATGGGGGCGACCAGTTGCGAGCCATGTAATTAACATTGAAAGCAGGGTTGCTGTATGATTTTTAATCGGGGGAAAAGCGTAGTTAGAAGTTGGGACCTACAAAACCAGATGAAGGCCGTAAAACATGGTATCCAGACATAGACCCAATGGTGGTGTCGATGGGAAATCATATGGATATTTGTCGATTATTGAATGTCGATTTGGTGACACCAAAAGTTTGTTAGGTTATGGCCAAAAGCGATTCAACGCCCTGAGGAGTTAAGGAATCGAGCTTAACATCCAAATTTTGGGTGACATACCGCTTGACGTCATCGATATACTTATACCTGCCATCTGTCCTCCACAGAATTATCAATCAGCCATCACTTACCGCGGTAGGATATGACGATTATGAGCTAAGCCGTCTCCAACAGTGGGTAATAGAGGGTGTGCAATTGCTCCGTGTGAGAGTACGTAGGCTTCATTCATGGAAGCATGGTCTACCATCCCCGAATGGCACTGGCAGCAACTCACCATGAGCATAGTTCAAGTCGTACGCTTGGTAGAGACCCCCTGTCCACTGAATGATGATAATATCTTATAGAGAATT